>ML272822.1:40988-63317 GCA_005239495.1 Nicotiana undulata | reverse complement strand
CTAAACGAGCTACTACAAGACATAAATGAAGGAATAGATGCGTATACTGCGTAACGACGGACCAGGTCGTTACACCAACCTTCCTCTTCGAGGAAGACGAACCAACAATAATCTCTTGGGTTGGGCCAGAGATATCTTCGGAACAGACAAAGCAGCCACGAGCAGAAAATCTTATCAAAAAGAAAAAGGTTAAGCAAAAAGAAAAAAGGCTCGAGTAAGGAAAAAAGTATGAAACAAAAGCTTCACTTACCGTGGGTCTTCACTTGCCAATCGTACTTCCCAGCGAAGTACTTCCAAGATCTTTCCTCCAAAGGAGCAACAGACAACAATTTTTCTACCCAATCACGGATACCGGAGACATTCTCAACAGTACCCATGATTGCTGAAAGAAGAAGAAATAGATACGGTGTTAAATAAAACATCTCGAATCAGAAAGAGAAAAAATAAATAAATGTGAGCTAAAATGTACTCAAATGCACGATTCTACTTCCCAGGGAAGGGAAGATTTTCTTCACCCACTAAACTAGCAGTGGGAACAACGACGTACCAAAGGTACCAACCTCTGTCCTTATCATCTCCAAGGGTTACTAACACTCTTTTACTCCGAGCAGCAAGAGTAAAAACCCCTTGATTAATGCATTGTATCTGTTTTGTAAAAAAATAATTAACATGACGGATAATTTTCAAATCATGAACATATTTAGTAATATAGTTTGCTATATGGTATAAGAACGAAAATGTCTCTTAATTTTAATGTTGGATATCCAAAATTTAACTAAAAAACGGGAACGCAAATAGTAATTCAAAATATTAACCAAAAATCTGAAAATGAAAGGCCAATCTCTGCTCAACTCCCAAATAGAAGAAGACAAAGCAAAATAAATAAAAAAAAGGCGAATCCGGAGCCAAAGGTAGCGTACTTTTCATACAGAATCGAAGACGGAGATCGGCGATGGATACCGCCGGTAAACCCTTGTCGTCGGCGGCCACCAAGTCTTTTGATTTCTCCGACGATTCGGTTCCGAAGAGAGTGGTTCTATCTCCTGATCAGCAGCGTTGTTGCTTGGAAGCACTCAAAGTCTTTAAGGACAAGCGATTTTCTGCTCCCGAAAAAATCCGCCAAGAGTTCATGATTTTGCAGGTCCTTTTTGTTTCTAGATTTACCTTTTTCTCAATTTTATTGTTATTTTATAGTAGGTGATAATATATGAATGTTCGAGACATAAAGTCGCTGTGACATGTGAACGGAGTTCAAATCAATTGAAACTGAGCCGACCACAGCTAGTTAGTGATACGAGAAGTAGTTTACTGGTAGTATGATTGAAGTTTTGGGTGATTATTGACGTTTAGTTGGATATTTTCCAGTCATTTTTGAGGAAAAAGGATGTTTTTTTTCTTATGGTGAGAATGAATATTCCTGTTATTGGAAGCAATTACTGGAATTTAATGACAAGGGGTATATCAAATGGATAGGAGGCAAATGCCTTCATTTAGATTCAGGAGATCAAAAATGAAGAACCTGCGGCTAGATGGAGTAGGATGATAGTTAGATTGTATATATGATGTGTTTGTACATTTTTTGTAAGCTCAAAAGTCATAGCATTACGTGTACATGGAAGTGACTCACTTCCTGCAATCATAGTAGTACTAACATAGCTGGCCATTTTTGGTGTTAACTGATACTGGATTAAGCATGTCCAGTCCTTTCTACTTCACATAGGAACATAGGCATTTGGTTCCTTTTGTTGTATGTTTCTCATTTTGGTTATTAATCTACGGGTAGGGGTCTGCCTAACCCCCACCAAAATGGTGGTCTTCACAAAAAAAATGACAAAAATCGTAACTTTTTTACTTTGGCTTGGCTCCTAAGTGATTGCTTCTAGGCTCTATTTGATTATTTAACTTTTAGAAGATTTTGTTCTTTGGACTGCAACATATTATATATACACCTCATTGATACTTTACCTTCCTTACTGTTCTTATTGCATTAGCAATGGCCTTTATGATGATTGGTGCATACCGTGCTCTATCCGCCTCCTTCTTTGCATCTTCAGTTTGAATCTGAAGTAGATAGCTCATAATTCTAGAAATAAGTTGGAGCTACTCTATCTAACATGGTAAAGAATTCTAGAGGGATAGAAAGAATGGTAAATTGGGGAAGAAGAAAAACTTTGACTGAATAGGTGATGTAAGGTCGCTCTATACTCAATCACACACTAAGCAGACTATATTTCTTACTTGAGATGTGGAACATAATAGGAAAGGCCTCGCTCAGGGTATCAACTCCGACGAGAAAAAAATGGAATTATATGGAGTTAGGTGGTCTTAAATGTCTATTTGAAGAAAACAAAAAGCACCTTCCAATAGTTTTAGGTAAATATTGAGAAGCTCCTTTGGTGATTGGGTTCATTTATGTAGTGTTTCCAGCTCTCATTTATATCAAGTTATCCAAAAAATCCGAGAATTCATTTTATGATGTTTCTGGTGGTGGCTCCAGGTAAAAGGATGTAGACAGAATAAATGAACAGATATATATATATATATATATATATATATATATATATATATATATATATATATATATCTTGTTTTTAATGTTCACCTTTATTTTGTTTTGGTAATGATTATGATATGAGTTGAGCTTAATGAAAAAAGTTAGGATTCATATCATCGACCTCAACTTGTTTGGCACTGGGTGTAATTGTCGTTGTTTTAAAATTATTAAAAGTTAAGATTTATTGAGCTAATTTATGTCAAAGGACCGCTCTCTTATATCTTGAGAAAATTATTGTTTTTGTTTCTTTGTTACTATTAGCTTGTGATCATGTAACTCTGCAAGTGGCATTAATTTCATGAACATCTCTGATGACTCAGGCAACAAGGATGAGAGCTTCAGAAATGAAGAGTAGATGCTCAGTGGCTTTGGATAGCGTAAACATTAGCAAAAATCGATACACTGATGTTTTGCCATGTATGCAGTTCAGTTTCTTAATCTTTCTCTTGACTTTGGAGTTGTGCATTTTAACTTGTGAATAATTGTATCAAGCTTCATTCTTCTCAGTTGACAATAACAGGGTTGTTTTGGACCCATGTAAAGACTATAGGCCATCAGCTAGTGGATATATAAATGCAAGCTTCATTAAGGTAGACTTCTACATCCTTCATTTGGAATTAGTTAATCATGCCTTCTTTTTCTCCATGCTTTCTTGGAAATGTCAAGCTCTCTTCCACCAGTCTGCTTAATCATTATTATAATGCTCCTTTTTGTTGTAGATATCCGAGAATGTGTCTCAGTTTATTGCAACACAAGGTCCGCTACCGCACACTTTTGAAGACTTCTGGGAAATGATAATCCAGCATCGCTGTCCTGTGATTGTGATGCTTACGCAATTGGTTGACAATTACAAGGTATTTAACTGTATCAGTGGCGTAGCTAGGAATTCCGCCAAAGGTGTTCAAACTTTAAAGAAGTCAATAACTTTTTGTCGATGAATGGTGTACCAAAATTTAAATCACACTATGCAACATCTAGCTGAACAATAAGTTTTTTTTATTGAGTTAGTTAATCTCATAATTTGGGGATGAATTTGGAATATATCTTATAGATCGTATGAACAATCTTTTATGTTGGTAATATGTGAAAACGGTATTTGCTTTTGGGCCCCTGACTTTGTTATTCAATGAAGTGGCTTGAACCTCAAAAAAAAAGAAAATAATAATAATAATAGAACTATATTTTTATAAATTAAAATTAAAATAACACAAGGACAACATTAGAAGTTTACTAATAAAAGTAAACATAAAACTAAAGAAAAGAGAGTCGAGAGAATTTGTAGTTTGTAGAGAGCTTTTGTTGAAGAAATTTTTATAAAGCTTGGCTTTTAAATTATAAAATTTATCTGAGAAATAAATTTTAGTTAAAAATTACTTTTAAGATTAGTTGCTTATTTATACACTAATTTTTGTTTTACGAGTTACTTTATTATGAAATTTTTTCAATTGAAAAAGAATCCAATAGACCACACATGGTGGTCTCCGTTTAGTTTTGGCAAACAAAATTAGTAGAACTTTGAATTCGTAAAGCGCACGTCCCTTCCCTAAACCCCTGGACTGCCTTACTCGGCTGTGTTAAAAGTGTTCAAAATATAATATATAACCATATAAAGCAATATTTAATTTATATATACAATATAAATTTTCAGTGAAGGGTGTGCACGTGACCACCCTTGGCATAGGGTGGCTACGCCACTGAACTGTAGAAATTACCGGTAATCTTTGTAATGTTAACAAGACAAGATGTCCTTGTTCTGTGACAAAACATTTGAGATTTTGTGACAATGATTGTGATCTAAAATTTGCTTCATAGGTAAAATACTAACTTCTCTGCATTTTTCATCTTTTGATCTGCATCATCCATTGTAATTAGATCTAGCATTTTTTTATATTGTCATAAAGAAAGCATCTTTGATACGTCTTTTGCATATTTTCTTGAGATATTTTGTCCTCTTTCTGTGTACTCTTCTATCTTTTAAGTGGTTAGATAGGGTGAGGGGAAAGAAACTGTAGAGATAAACTCTTAGCCTTTCTTCTTGTTTGGCAACCTATGTTTCACTCCGATGTGTGTATAATAATGTATGCAAAAAGGAACAAATTGGTTGGTATTACAGATTAGTTTCTCATTTTCTACATGCATTCTTTTACATCATCCTTTTGGGCACCAACTTAACCAGAGGTGGTGGGTTTTAGGTCTATTGGAATTTGAAAATAGTCATTGTATGGGTCGAAATCTGACCACGTGAGAATGACATAAAAAACTAACGGCAAGAAGATGGTTAGGCCGTGAGTGCGCATGCAAGACCAGTGACGATGAGCACCTCGGCTGTAGACGAGGTCGAACCATCAAGCGTCACGGCCACGACCGAGGTCGAATCATCAGAAGGCCTTTACGGCGCAGCACGTGCTATGGCCCTTAGGGAGGTCGACCTGAAGCGCCAACAGCAGATTACAGTACACCGGTTAAGGATCGTTAGGTAAGGGATAACACCTAGTATATGTACAGGTTAAGAGAATGATAGTAGGGGGATTTTTCTTCCGATTCTCTCTTCTTCTTTTAGAACTCTCTCTAAGGGGAATCCATGGGGAAACTGGAGAGAAGATCCACAACCTTGTTCCATATATGTGTAATCTTCATCATGAAATCAATAAAGATACAATCAGTAGTTGTTAATGGGATACTTTCTCGCTCTCTTTTATCATGTATTATAGAGTGATTGTGTTGAGAATGCATGACCATTATTTTTCACTTGACGTCTTCCATAATCTTGACGACTTCGCAAACTTCACTATTTCCGATTTATCCTATTCAATATTCTTCGATCTAGAGTTAATTATCCTTGGCTATGATTTACCCTCTATTTTACTCATTAATTTCGTTTTAAGAAAAGGTTAACACTTTTTTGGTAAAACAATTTGGCGCCGTCTGTGGGGATTTTCTAGCCAAAGCCTTAGTTCCCTCTAGATCTACCAAATCAACCGAGGATAAATCCTTACACGAAACCGGAGCTATGCCGTGCTTATATGCAACGCCTCCGTTGCGCCACGACAACAACTCTGGTGCATTGCGAGCGTGAGCCATCGTAGTGAAGCTATGACTACTGCACGTCGAGCGCACCCGTAATCCCACTTCCAGGTTAGCACCCCGCACATACCACCTCTTACCGTATGGGACAATGCTTGTTGTATAACTTACTGTTAAAATGTTCCTCGTCTGTACGTTTGTGGTATAACTTATGTTATTGTTACCTTGGCGCGTCCGAGACTGGAACAAACCGGGACTCGAACTCAAGGTCCTAACGGGAGGATCAAACCGTCCACCCACGAAGCGCTCAAGCTCAAATAATGACGAGGTGATTTGATGTGTATGGTCGGGCGAGTTGGTGTTGCATCGCCAAGGCGAGCTCTTGGTATCCACGCCTTGCCCTGGGGTGTTTTGAGCTTGCCGCACAGTCCCTTGCTTATGGAGATTCTTTCTTAATGATGTTGGTTCGTTTTGAGCCGTTTGTCTATTATTTGCACTACGGTATGGTGTGGGGGTTCTTCCCGGTTTGTCCGCTGCTGTAGGGAGGAATTTAGGGCTGGAATGTCGGTTGGCCCTTGCTGGCGTACTCGGGGGGGGGGGGGCTTTTCGTTTCTCTCTCTTTTCTCTTTTTTTTTTTGAAAAAAGGATAGCGAGTTAGAGGTATGAGGAATCATTTGTTACCTGGTTGGCTGATGAATGAGGGGGATTGGTTACGTTTCCTTCGCCGGTTGCAATCTTTAGACCTGATGAACCTCTAAGCAGCGAATTCATCGCCCGCCCCGTTGACGACCTCTCCAGGCCGAACAATGAAGGGACTATATAGACTGGGACTCACCCCGATGCGTGCATAAACTACGACGCATGAAACTCTCCAATAAAAAGCAAAGTGCACGCGATACTCTTACACCACTCCGCGAGTCGCCAAAATAAAACTCGACCTCGCTTGAGTCGCCAAAGTAAAGCTCGACCTCGCTCGAGTCGCTAAAGTAAAGCTCGACCTCTCTCGAGTCGCCAAAGTAAAAACTCGACCTCTCTCGAGTCGCCAAAGTTAAACTCGACCTCGTTCGAATTATTTTACATTCGACCTTGCTCGAATTATTTTACAATCGACCTCGCTCGAATTATCCTACATTCGACCTCACTCGAATTATCCTACATTCGACCTCGCTCGAATCACTTTACATTCGACCTCGCTCGAATTATTTTACAATCGACCTCGTTCGAATTATTTTACATTCGACCTCGCTCGAATTATTTTACAATCTATCTCGTTCGAATTATTTTACATTCGACCTCGCTCGAATTATTCTACATTCGACCTCGCTCGAATTACTTTACATTCGACCTCGCTCGAATTATTTTACATTCGACCTCGCCTGAATAAAATAATGGTCGATCCCACCAAATTCCCAAGTAAGACAGGGGCTCAACACGTAGAGGCCAAAGCAAGCCCAAAAAAAAAGAAGGAGAAACAACGAAACAAAGCAATAACAACAAGCAACACCAAAGAAAAGAACAAAAAAAAAGCCAAAGTACCAAAAAACTACAAAACTTCACTCTGCCGCATCTCCGACATCATTCCGCGCCAGCACCACCGTCATCAGAAGAGAGCCCGTTTTCAACTTCACCACCCCCATCGACCTCCGGTGTCGTGGGATCATAGCCGCAGGCGAGGCGAGCCTCGCGCGCCTTCACGCGAGCATCCTCAAAAGCGGCCTCAGTGTTATTTCTCGCCACCCACAAGCCCTTATATACATCTCGTTAGGCCTCAACATGGACCCACATCCCATACAAGTGACGGGGGACAACAATGGAGGCGGATTCTGGGGTGCTTGAGCCAACAACTGCGCCTTCTCCGCTTCAAGAGCCGCTACTTTGTCACCCAGATTCGAGGCATCCCGCTCAAGCTCGCCGATCAGCTCTTCGAGCCTTGCCTCCTTCATCGTGGCAGTCTCCCTCTCAGCTTCTCACTCAAACCTGAGGACGCGCACAGTGTCTTCCAGCGCCGCCGCCCTCTCCACAGTCGCCACCTGGCCCCCTCGGCCCTCTTTAACTCAACCACTTTCCTCTCCAAGTCGGTCACCTTTTCGGTCCACTCCGCACTTAGACTAACAACTCTAGTGGCATTCTTCTCGAGCTCGGCTCGCAAGGATGATACCTTCGCCTGAAGGTCCTCGCACTACGCCGCAACGCCCTTGCCCACCTCGAGCTCCTCGTCTTTAACCATGAGCAGCCCCTCGAGCTCACTACATCTGCAGATAGACCGCATCTAGTCCTCGTTTCTTCTCCAACTCCTCCCTGAGAGATCGAGTATCGCCACCCGCTCTAAGCTGTGTGTGCATCTGTCGGCACTTGTTGCGATACCGACGGTATTTCGCGGCCATCTTCAAAAAGATTTCGGCCCTCGTCTCGGCCCGACGAGCGCTCTCAATCTCCAACATGCAAGTCTAAAGCAAAAAAAAGAGAGGAAGAATCAGCGAAAACAAAAGACACGACGAAAAACACAAAACAAAGAAAGGAAACTTACCCTCAAGGCCATCCCGGCCACACCGCGTGACAAGCCAGAGTCGCTAATCTCTCGAAGAGACCTGCTCTCGGCAGCGGAGCATAGAAGGTCGAATTGCGACACCAAATCCACCGTATTCTCCAACAGGTTAAGGTCCGAAAGGATTTCGAGCACGCGGGAAGGACCACCCGTTGTCACATCGACCCTGGTAAAGCCTTCTTAGAACACTCTCATATCCTCAGAGTCAATGTCCGAATCGGACTCGTAGTCATCCACCACCACGCCCTTCGACCTCTCCCATCCGGAGAAGAGGTGCGGGCCTGCTGAGACGTTGAGGGTCCACTCGGAATAATTGTGGCAGCCGCCGAACTCTGCCCTGATGTCGCAACGGCCCCTTCCATGCTCGAGCCGGGCACCGCTTCCACTCCTAGGGCGACATCTCCCCCAATTTCAGGCGCCACCGAGACAGGATCAACCCTCAAGGGCGCGTCAATCAAAGACGTCTCCTCTGACGTCATTCTCCGCCTCTTCGACGGGGCCTCTTCGCCAACCCCACGAGAGGGTTCGCCCGTCGAACGAACCGTGGAGGTTGAAGAGTCCGACCGAGGAGCAACCTCGGTACGACCAGATCTTGGTGCAGACTCAATCTGCGAAATAGCCCGATTCCGAGAACTCTCATCCACAGCCGCCCCAAGTGCAGGCCTAGCAGAGTAGGCCGGTTGACAGAAAGCAAGAGTGAGAGCCCTCACTCTTCCCGCCCCTCTCCGACCTGTCAACAGGACATACAACCGAACAAAATTGTAAGGCAAAGGAAAATACAGGGCAAAGGGTAAAATGACTAAGGCCAAGACGAGGCGACTTACCGGCGGAAGGTTTACGCCCAAACCGCGCGTGGAAGCGTGGCGCAGATTCCCACAGTATGAGGCAAAACCAAGCTCACCCACCCGCAAATATCATTAACCAGCAGAGGAGGTAGCCTCTCGGCTGCAACAACAAAAAAAACGACGACAACAATCAATCAACGAGATCGAGATGAAACAATCGATCAACGTGGTTAAAAAGGAAAAGGAAAGAAAGACCTACGAGCGAAATTCCGCGTCTCAAGGAACCCGGCGGGGTTAGACACCACGTGTTTCGTGCGGACATAGAAGAAGCTCTCCCAGAAGTGGTGATTGGTCTTATCGTCCATTCCGATCACCAGGCTCTTAGTACCTCGGTGACGAAGGTGCAACATGGTGCCCCTATGAAAGCTGGGGACGAAGAGATGCAGCAAGTGTTGAAGGGAAACCCCACGGTTGGCCAGCTCCGCATACTTGGTGAGCATCAAGAAAAGTTTGTATATGTATGGGGTGAGCTGGGCCAGGCATACCTTGTAGAAGCGGCGAAGTCCGCCGCCAGTGAGGGAAGGGGAAGTGTGTACCCAATAATAAAATGGTATGCGTAGGACGCGTAGTACCCTGGGCAGTGTATGTGAACTATATCGCCGCCCGCCGGAACGAGTTCGATATGCTCAGGGATTCTCCATTTAATTTTGAAAGCCGCGAGCGCCACAACATCCATCGTGGAAAGCACGTGTTCGGGCTCATCTTCAACGGCGCTGTTAAAGTTTGTCCTTGCCTTCCCCGGGCGGGGCACCACCTCATCTACCGTCGGAAAGCTCTCGTCTTCCACTAAACTCGCTCCCTCTTCGACGGAAGGCACGACATTTTCCGGCACCGGAGCACCAATGACTCGGTCAGGGTTAGAAGAAGTACTGATCATCGCTTTAAATGATTACACAAATCATGGATACAAAGAAAGAAGGGAAACAGTCACAGGGATTGCCGGCGAAAAAAGAAAATATGAACCGGGAGAGGAGCAAGTGCTTTTAAGATCTTCTTGTGAAAGATTTAGGAAACACTGCATTCAAATGAGAAACTCCCCTATTTATAGAGACATAAGTACGCATGTTTGAGAAACGAAGCGCCGCCTTTTTCAAAGAATAACGGGAAAGGCACGGGAAACGATGCGGCAGACGACGAACGTGTGCCACAATGACACCTGATGAACTTAATGTCACTTCAACCGACACTTGTCTGACAAAGCCTTCGAAACGTCACATCATCTCCCCGCTTAGAGGTAATCGCCCATTGCCCAAAATGTTTCAGATTTCTCAAAAGGTTTTCGAGTTGACGAGGTCCGCCTATCGTGCTCGCCCAAAGGCGATCCCAATAGACGGAGGGACTAACTGTATGGGTCGAAATCTGACCACGTGAGAATGACATAAAAAACTAACGACAAGAAGATGGTTAGGTCGTGATTGCGCACGCAAGACCAGTGACGATGAGCACCTCGGCCGTAGAGTAGACGAGGTCGAACCATCGAGCGTCACGGCCACGTCCGAGGTCGAATCATCAGAAGGCCTTTACGGCGTAGCACATGCTATGGCGCTTAGGGAGGTCGACCTGAAGCGCCAACAACAGATTACAATACACCGGTTAAGAACCGTTGAATAAGGGATAACACCTAGTATATGTACAAGTTAAGAGAATGGTAGTAGGGGGGCTTTTTCTTCCGATTCTCTCTTCTTTTTTTAGAACTCTCTCTAAGGGGAATCCATGGGGAACTGGAGAGAAAATCCACAACCTTGTTCCATATCTTTGTAATCTTCATCATGAAATCAATAAAGATACAACCGGTAGTTGTTAATGGGATACTTTCTCGCTCTCCTTTATCATGTATTATAGAGTGATTGTGTTGAGAATGCATGCCCATTATTTTCACTTAACGTCTTCCATGATCTTGACGACTTCGCAAACTTCACTATTTCCGATTTATCCTATTCAATATTCCTCGATCTAGAGTTAATTATCCTTGGTTAGGATTTACCCTCTATTTTACTCACGTTTTAAGAAAAGATTAACACTTTTTTGGTAAAACAATCATCACTGTCAATCTTTCTCAGTAGGACATGTTTCTCGTATTAACTATTTGAGAGCTTGGGCATCTTTTGATGGAGTTGGTTTTAGTGGGCTTTGAGTATGATATTAAGGATATTATGCAGTCACTAGCTTGTGACTTAGTGAGGAATGTCGAGCTTGGAGGTGAATAACGTTTGCTATAGAATCAGCTTCTGTTGGGAAAGGTTCCAAATGCAGTTCCTATTCGATCACTGGAAAAAGCTCAAGATCTCCCTCCTAATAAGCTTCGCAGATTATCTGTTTGTTTATTTATTTATTCTTCGTCTTTCTCTAGTTTCAGACTTGTTATACTTGGATTTTGTTGGTTGTGCTCATTTTTGTTTAGGAAGTGCCAATCTCAATTTAAGAGGCTTGTCACCTGAATTCTTTTGGACTCTCTGAGTAATGTCACTGGAATTATGGTTTTCCGGGGGGTTTGTGCTGGTGGCGTAGAATTCCATGAGTATGTTCTCTGGTTATTTGAACTGCAGAAGGATTAGCAAAGTCTAACATGCAAAGGCTTGGCTGCCTTTTTGGAATTGGAATTTAGACTTAATAAATAAGTTCTTTCTGTTCCATCTTCCTAACCTGAGTAGCTGATAAACAATTTCCCGTGCCAAATGAAAAGGGAAGATAGCGACCTTCTTTTTTCATGATCTGTAATCTGGATTATATTTAACTCTTCACACAAGTAGAGACACTACTAGTCCTTTCCGTTCAATCATTCTATAAAACTTGTTAACCTCTGATAAATTTAAGCTTTTTATTCCAGTAGGTTTTTACTTCATTTATAAGGTGATTAAGCTGGTCTTAATTGGATTGCATCATTTTCATGATCTCATCCTTCCCTCTTTATGAAAAATGCAATGCAGACGGTCAAGTGTGGGGATTATTTTCAGGCAGATGGTGGTCCTAGAAGATTTGGCAATATATGTATTGTCACGAAGTGGATAAAGGCGGGTCAGACTTCATTGATTTTGCGATGTCTGGAGGTGAACCATATTGAGGTTAGTAAATTATTCTCTGTCCGTGTTGTACTCAAGGAACAGAGCATGAAGAATCTTACTATGTTATTGAGCATGGTTATGGGACCCGCCGAAGACTATTTACCTGTTCTTTGATGGAGGCTGAGAGTTGCTGATGTACCTTTTTTATTTATTTCTGCACCATTTTACATATCCAGTCTGCTACACTTCGGCACCAGTATTATGAGTACTTTCCTCTAGGATACCCTTCTTTAAAGCTGTATGATGCATAGCTCTTTTTGCAGAAGTTCTCTCAAGAGTTGAGTTCTATTTTTATGAGAGAAAGAATAAGAAGGAATTGCAGCATATGAGGAATAGTTTGCAATATTAGACTGATGATTTCCATCAGTAATGACTTTAACAATCAATTGGATACTATTGTGTCATTTTTTGTTTCTCCATCACCTCTTAAGTCTATGATTGATGCAACTCCAGCTCTAGGTTCAACCTGTGGCCTGTTAGTTTTAAAACCAAACATGTGTTTGATTTTTAAACCAAACAGAAGGAGTAGTTGGTTTGGAAACTATCCAGGTTTGGTTTTGAAAACCAGTTTTTGTCTGGTTTCAAGGCCTCGTGTTAGTTGCAGCAAGAGTTCTAAGCAATCCTAGATAACCATTATAAATCTAAGTAAGCAGCATCGTCTGGAAAAAGATTCTTTGATGGTTCCACCATCCCTCTTTCACTTTTTTCAAAGTCCCATTTCGAAGCACTTTGTTCTATTTCTGACTGCACTCGGTCCTTTTCTTACAATCTTCAACGCCTTGGGAAACTGTTTGAGATAGATGACAACACCTTTTGCGCTCTTCCTTACTTGAGGGCAACTAGAATCTTAGTTATTTTCGCTTTATCTTCTTGTGTTTTAATTATTATTGTTTATACCCTTGGTAGTAGTTGAGACTGTATAGCAGATCTAGTTCTTCTCTTGCCATATTGTAGGGGGAAATAGACTGCTTAGTTAGAATTAAGCATTTGGTTGTGTGACAAGGCTTTAGAACTGGTACAACAGTTATTGTGACAATCTCTTTTGGATCTGCATCAACCAATGCTGGCATTGTATTCTCGTGGCTGGAGTAAAGAAAACTTAAATCTTTCGCTTTGCGGTGCAAATGATTTATTTCATATCATGATATCAGATATGTTGTTTCTTCAAACTTGTGCTTTTGGTGGAAGTACCTTTTGGTCTTAGAAGTAGTTTCTATGATGGTATGTAACTGTTGCCCAGTTCTCCCACTCAATTGCCTTCCTTATATATAGTAAATGTTAACTTCTTCACATGTTATGAGTGAGATGGCAAGAAATGTGTGATCTTTTCTCCTTGCTATGTGCCAGTCAAAAGAACCACCTTTGTGTGTTTTACACATTCAATACCCCGACTGGCCTGACCACGGAGTTCCAAAGGACGCTCTTGCTGTTCGTGAGATACTGAAACAAACATCTAGTTTCCCACCCAGTCTTGGACCAATTGTAGTCCACTGCAGGTACCTATCATCACCCTCCCTGTAATGTGCCTATAAAGATTCTGTAATTGTTCCTTTCTAAAGCCTGACATCTCATATCTTGCTCAGCGCAGGTATTGGTAGGACTGGTACATACTGTGCTATCCATAATACCATCCAAAGAATAATGGTTGGAGATATGTCTGCTCTAGATCTTGTTAATACGATAACTGTTTTTAGGTCTCAGCGAATTGGGATGGTGCAGACCATGGTACAGCAGCTTATCCTCATTATCAAAATTCTTTAACGGCTCTATGTAGCGGTTTTTTTTTTTTTTTGGTTAAGAATACAGCCAATATTACATAGGAGGATAACTGGGGATGCAATATTTTCTACTTAGTTGGTGCCATGTATGTTTCCCTGAGATATTTAGCCAATTTTTTGTTTATCACTTAAGTGCAACCACATTAATTAAACAGTATTGATGAAACATTTGGTAAAAGATAACCTATTGATTTCACCCGTGCAGTTTTTATCTTTGTTATATTTTTCTCTGTAAGCGCCTGAAAACACAACGAAAAGAACTAGATGTGTTATGTCTGACAATCAGTTTTAGAAAGTATTTACAATGCACACAACTTGAGTAGTTCCTAGTGTCCTTTTTGTTCTTGTTTGTCCATCTTGGATCAATGATGTATGGATGTCTATGTTTAAAGTCTTTCATTGGCCTTTTCAACCGCTCAGATTATTGGAAAGGAAATGTGTTAGAATTTGTTCTACTCAAGCTGAACATCTTGCATGTTTTCAGCTAATATTCTCTTTTACTCTTTTGGTATTCCTTGCCCTCAGTATCTATGCTACTGTGTTTCAGTATTCTTAATTAATCTTTGCTCTTTGGTTTTTAAGTACTTATACGCTGAATGTCTGTACTAAATTACTATCGTATATTTCAGGAGCAATACCTCTTTTGCTATGATGCCATTATTGATGAACTTGAAGACCTCATTTCAGATACTAATGCAGAAGAGAGTTCATAATGGTAACTTTCAGTTAGCAGGAAGTTCAATTGGTTATTGAAGCACTTATTTGATTTTCTACAGCTGGTTTTAACCCCTTTGTTCTCCTCGTTAACTTTTCCTAAAGTAGTTTCCTAGCCATTCACAGTGTTGTATTCCAACAATGTCCATGTAGCTGTTTCTTCCTTTCTGCTACAAATGAGAAACTTAATATAATAATTTTTGTGCTTAAGAAGCAAATCAGTTTGGCCCATTTGAGTTTGTTTCCACTAGCTGACAAAGACGAGAATTGATTTGGCATTATCCATTTTTTTTAAAAGATTTTTAGTAATTTTATTATTTTAAAAATAAAGGTTATTAAAAAGTAATGTTAATGATTGTACGCTTGGCTTTCTTTGGAAAAGGTTGACTTTCCATACCTACCGAATAAATGAAATGACCAATCCTTGTATAGTATTTCTTCCATGGATAATTAGTCTGTGAAGCAAACAACCCATTAATGTCTTAAGTAAAAAGAAATATAAGTTGTGTAGTAATATTATCATTTCACATTCATACAAAGGTTACAAGAAGTAGTACTAAATCATTAAATAGCAAGGAACTGAACGAACTATATCTTATACATTGTTGGTAGGAATTTCACTAGATGAAGTGAGTTCATGGAAAGGTGAGGCAGCTACGGACTTAATCATGGTTTGTCTATTTTGGTTTGATACATCTGACATGCATCTTTTCACTGCATACATAACCTTTTCATTTGTCTTGATTATCAGAAAGAATACCAAACGATACAAAATTAACGTTACTACCAAAATGGCAAGATGTATCCATTTTGAGTATGTCATTTCTACTTGCCATCTATCTCTTAAGACATCTTCTCCACTCGATTGTCTGATTATTTCCGTTCAAACAATCCGTAAACTTTAACCCTTCAAATTCATTCTTAAACATAACTTGGTATGCATACTTTTGAAAGGAAATATAGTATAATGGGTATTTCCAAAAAGGTTTAGGCAATTTATCAGGTAATTGAAAAAAACCACCTGTTAATATCATCAATCCTTCTATTGCTGCACCTATTACAATGCCAGTGAGGAAATTAGGTACGATTGCTGCAACGTTCATCATTAGGGTTTCGACTATCATCATACAAGTGAAGAGGATGAGAGTAAAGTAGCTGAAATGGCCAAATCCACTTTGAAATCCAGTAATGAAATAGGCAATAGCACCTGGAACCAATGAATTTAATAGCAAGTATGGTATAGAAGAAAGTGTGTTGCTTATTACAAAAGCAAAACATCCATAATGCCCGTTCATATTTTCTCGTTGAAATACCTACAATTTTTTATCGAAGTAGTTAAATTAATTAGTCATGTATAAAACGTAGAATTCGTTACTTACGTCATATGAAAAAAAAGAAGATACATACCTTCATGTCCTCCACAAATGAAGGGATCCACCAATTGCCATAAATGAAACAATGAAAGCCACCATAAAACCTCTTTCCTAAAGATTAATATTCAAAACCAAGTTATGTTTCATAAAATTGTGTGCCAGTTAAAAACTACTTCCTCCGTTCACTTTTAATCGTCCACTTTTGACTTTGCACTCCCTTTTAAAAAAATAAAGTATATATTTTACAATTTTATCCATAATAATGATAATATTTCAAAAAAAAAAAATTGGAAAATAATGATCTAGTGAATGAGTCTTTTAATGAAAAGTGTAAACGGAAAAAAAGATTGTCTTTCTCTTGATTTGTTAAAATAGACAAGTAATCATGAAAATATATTTTAGTATAGTGGACAAGCAAAAGTAAATGGAGGGAGTATGTATATACTGACATACTTTGAGATACTATATCCTGATCATCATATTGTATGTACCTCGATTGAAGTAGATGGAGCGAATACCTAAAGCAAGGGCGATATAAGTAGCTAATCGCATCCAATAGTAGCCAAGATCGCGGAACATGTTCATAGCTGACCTCCTTGTCAACACTAGGCATTGTGTAGTGAAATTGGCATGGCTTCTTTTTTCCAATACTTCACCACCCTGCAGAAAATTTAATAATATACTAATGAAATGTTATAGAGTTTCTTCTCATTCTAAATAAGCAACCCTTCTTTTGCTATTAGGTTTTTTTTCTCTTGCTTACCCGTTGACATATTTCTACAACATGATTTTGAACTTTATGGTTCAGTCGAGGAGCCTTGTTCAATATCCTATATAATTAATTATTTATGAACACAAGGCAAGACATTCAATAAAAAAGCAAACGTTGGCCTCTCTCTTAGAAAAGGGAAATGTATACATTTGACTTACCTCATCAAAGTCTTTGTTTATTGTTTTAAGAAAATGGTCCGACAGGATTTTAAGGAGGCGGGCTAGGAATACCATTTGATGCGAAAAACTATCATAAAAAAAAATAAAAAAATAAAAAGAGAGAGAGAGATTAAAAGCTCATAAAATCTTGACTCTCTCTATATATATATAAGAGGGACAAATCTACTAATTTATTGATAGAGCGATCTTGAACTAAGCTAAAAAAAGGCTATCCTAGACCCTAGAAGCTAAAAAAAGGCTATCCTAGACCCTAGAAGCTAAAAAAAAGGCTATCCTAGACCCTAGAAGCTAAAAAGGCTATCCTGCAATAATCGAGTTCATTGATATTCCTAGTATTGTAGACAGAGACGAACTCACAATTTAAAGGTCATAGGTGCACTTTTAGATTAACCAAAATCTACTTTGTACATAGGGTGTTCACTACTAGTATATTACTCCCTCCATTTTCAATTTGTGTGAACATATTTCCTTTTTTGTCTGTGCCAAAAAGAAAGACCCATTTCCCTATTTGGAAATAATTTACCTTTATGCAATTAATTATAGCCACACAAAATATATATGTTTCATTTTACACAAGTTCACAAGTCTTCTCTCTTTTCTTAAACTCAGTGCCCAGTCAAATGGATTCACATAAATTGAAAGGGAGGGAGTACTAGTTTTAAGAACATACATGTAGTCATGGAATTTTTGCTGAACTTTACGGGTGTCGTGACCCCTCTCAGTATAACATAGGTACGCCCCTGATTATAGATGCTATCACATATACAATTATACTCATTCGATGGAATTATTTCATCTGATTATTAATAACTTTATTATTTGCATATAATAGTAGATAGAAACTACGAATGTAAGGAGCCCTATTAAAATCAATAAATAAGCATATCTACCGTCCACACTAGAATAAATAGAGTATTCCGAAAGATATTCTAGGGATAAGAGACATAGGGTATATATATATATATATATATATATATATATATATAGCTTGCATTTTACCTCAATTGATGCACTAGCTGGACCAAAATATACCATTCTTCCTGAGGACAAATGTAACGACCCGACCGGTCGTTTTGAGGTCTAGCGCGTCGTTCAGCGGTTTGGGATCATGAGCAACTTCATTTTAGGTATTATGACTTGTACACATGGTCGGAATTGAAATTCGGGAAGTTCGGATGGATTTGGAAAGAAAATTCTCATTTCGGAAGCCTTAAGTTGGAAGAATCAACTAAGATTGGAATTCTGAGTAAATGACCTCTGAATCAGGATTTGAAGGTTCCTGCAGGTTCGTATGATGATTTCAGACTTGGGCGTATGTCCGGATCGGGCTTTGGATAACCTGGGAGCGTTTCGGCATATATTGTGGAAGTCAACATTTTTGAAGAAATTTCCTAACTTTGGCTTGAAGCGCATTTCAGTGATATTGATGTCCGTTTGGGATTTCGATCATGTAAATAGCTTCGTATGGTGATTTTGGAGTTGGGAGCGCGATCGGAAGTGAATTCGGATGTCCGTAGGTTATTTTGAGGTCATTTGGCTAAAGATAGAAATTTAGAGGTTTTTGAGAAATCCGACCGAAAGTGAAAATTTTGATATGGGGTCGGAATGCGATTACGGAAGTTAAAGAAGGTCCGTAAATGTCGAATATGACTTGTGTGCAAAATTTGGGGTCAATCGGACGTGATTTGATAGGTTTCGGCATCGGATGTGGAAGTTTGAAATTTCAAAGTTCATAAAGGTTTGAATTAGGGTGCGATTCGTCGTTTCGGCATTATTTGAGGCCCAAAGCAAGTCCGTGGGATGTTATGGGACTGAGTCGTGTGATTGGACGGGGTCCCGGGGGCCTCGAGTGTGTTTCGGGGTGGTTTCGGATCATATTTGAGTGATTTGCTACTGCTGTTTGCTGGTGTATCTGGCGTGCAATGCGATCGCGGTCCTAGTTGTGCGATCGCGGAGAAGAAATGAGAGAGGCTGGAATTTTGGCATGTGCGATCGCACTTGGAGGTATGCAATCGCACAAGAAGAGAATTTTGGGGGCTGATGCGTTGGTCTATGCGATCGCAGGTGTAGTTGCGCGATCGCACAGAAGGAAAAGTTGAGTGCAGTCATTGGCTTGTGCGATCGCACCTGTAGGCATGCGAACGCACAGAAGGAATCAAGGGGGCAGCAATTTTGGCCTATGCGATCGCAAAGGCCTTCATGCGATCGCATAGAGGGGCAGTGTATCATTTTTAGACGGGGATTTTGCCATTTCTTCATTTCTTCACTTGGTATGGGCGATTTTGAGGAGCTTCAAGGGGGGGTTTTCATCAAGCATCACTAGGTAAGTGATTTTTTCCTGTTTCTAAGTTAAATACGTGATCTTACATGGAATTAGACATGGAAATTGGTAGGAAATTGAGATTTTTGGAGGAAAACCTAGAAATTTGTATTTTAGATTTTTACCACGAATTTGAGCATGGAAATTAGAGTAAATTGTATATTTGAGCTAGTAAGGCCATGGGTAGAGTTTATTTTCGAGAAATTTCGGAATCCGGCCACGTGGGCCCAAGGGCATTTTGGTCAATTCTTTGAGCGGAGATGAGAATTTATATAATTTAAAATGTTACAAGTATTAGAGTATTTGGCTAGTTTTGGGGCGTTGTGCATCAATTTGAGTCGTCGGAAGGGCTTGGAAGCCGGTTATGGAATTTCGGAGCGAGGTAAGTCTCCTTTCTAACTTTGTGAGGGGGAATTGTCCCCATAGGTGAACTAAATGAATACATGCTATTATTTGCGGGGGCTACGTACGCACGAGGTGACGGGAGTCCGCGCGTAGCTACTAATATGCTTATGTACGGGTAGTCTAGGTACCACTAGCATGTTTTACGTGTTGTACATGTGATCCTGCCAATAATATTAGACTAATAATGCTATTGAATTGGTATTTTATTTCCTAAGAAGGCTAGAGTGTACGTTTCTTAATCATTTAGAAAGAGAATTGATTCCTCCGTGGTAAATTGTGTTCCTAATAAGGTTATATTATTGAATATTATTAAACTTGGCAAATGAGTTTCAAAACAAAGATTTAAATGTTATTTTTCGTGATCCTTTAAGAAGAATTTTACCACTTTCCTGGGTAACTGCTTTTGTGATAAATGTGGGCTTATTGTGTGAATGTGTGTAGCTATGGGTGCCTTAGTCGCATGTATGATTACCGAGCAGGATAACCCTGTATTTATGTATAACCGCGTCGCATGATCGATTCACGAACGAGGCATATAGATGCATCTATGATTCGAGTCGTTCGACCCTCGGCAGTGCACCGTTTATTATTGTTGGTCCGCGCCGTTCGAACCCGGCATTTTCTTGCGCATGATAAATGTTGCGTATTTCCTGTAATTATTACTTTTTATTGGCCTAAGGAGTTTTAAATTGCCTGCTAAAATGAAGAAGAATTAATGTGTTAAATGTGAAAGAAGTTGATATTTTTTATCCCTGATTATTATTAAATTGCCTATGATACTCATGCTTAGCACCTCACTTGATTATATTTAACTGACTTATAGCAAGTGTCTAATTCGACCTCTCGTCACTACCTCTCTGAGGTTAGGCGGGATACTTATGAGTACACATTGTTTTCGTACTCATACTACACTTGCGTGCATTTTTATTGCACAGGTACTTTCATAG
Organism: Nicotiana undulata; assembly: GCA_005239495.1. NCBI lineage: Eukaryota > Viridiplantae > Streptophyta > Magnoliopsida > Solanales > Solanaceae > Nicotiana > Nicotiana undulata. Next base: position 42,799 of record ML272822.1, on the reverse strand, counting down.
CGATGTGGTTGGTTTGGAGACTTAGGCGAGCTACATCATCCGGAGGCGACCCGCAGCTGACAGAGTCTCCCTTGTATTGTATTCATTTTATTTTAATTTTCCTTGTCCAATTGTATTTCGGACAAGCTTTGCAGTATTTGTAAATTTTTTAAAAATTGCTCATGTACTTGTGTCACCGGGTTCTGAGATGTGTTTGGGATTTAATTTAATAAATGGAATGGTTTACCTGTCGTATTTATTTAATAAATTTTTATTCGTTCATTGGGTTGTAAGTGAAAGGTAACGATTTTGAAAATGTTAAAACAAGAATTTATTTCAACTAATTAATGATTGACTTGCTTGACGATGGTGTCCGGCGCCATCACGACCTTAATAGATTTTGGATCGTGACAACAAAAGGCAGAGGTTTTGAAAGAGGTTAAAAACTTGAGCACTAGGTTGATGTATGGATGCAATAATAGTTTTTCCAAATCTTTGACGTGAAATTCTGCTCATCACATAATAAGATGCACAACTACTGTCATGGCCACTGGTTGGTTCGTCAAGGAATACAAGTTTTAGTCGCGTTAGAATCTCCATGCAAATGCAAATGCAAATGCAAATGCTTAATCTCTTCTTTTCCCCTCCGCTTATTCCTCCAATTCTTGTGTTCGTCGCATCTCCTTTATACTTTTCTCTGCTATTCGTTTCTTCTCTGATTTTGTCATGGAATCTGGCAGTTGTAGTTGTGCTGAGTAGTAAACTGCTTCTTTAACCGTTAGTGCTGAGTTACGTACGCCTGATTTCATAGGGAAAACAATCATCAAAAGGAGATGTTAATTAATAGAAGTATTAATTAGTATTATTTCAGCTTAAGGCTAGCTATCTTACAGATGTTCCATAAGAAAGTTTTTGTTTATGACCATTGATCAGAATATCACCGCTCTGTCCAGTGGGGATTCAGGATTTTGTGCAAGCGGGTTTAATCTTAGAAGTATATAACTTTAGTCGTAAAATAGTAGTTGTCAAGTGGGTTCAAATAAATATTTATACCAAATTTATACATCGTTAATCCTAATTTATACATATACACAATATTATTTTTTGGTGAAGCGGGTTCAATTGAACCCGCTGGCCAACACTTGGGTCCGCCACTGGCTCTGCCTCGTGCTGAAATCTAGTCGCCCTGAGAGGTAGTCATCAGGTGATTAGTCATAAATATTTCGAAAAAAAACTTGCTAACTAGTTGAACCAGAGGCGGACCTAGGATTTGAGTGCAACGATGGCACACTGTCTTTAAACATGTCAATCATTAGCGAGAAACTTCAGCGTGCAACTCTTTAAAAACTTAACGATTATGATAACTTATCACAAAGTAAAATTCTCAGTCGCCGTTTGCCGGAAAAGATAGATATTGCTACTTTGTCGAAGTGTTTGTTGAAGGGAGAGAGAAGGGTTTGAATTTTTTTATTTACACATATATGAGTTTGGAGTTTTTGATTTTGAAGGAGGACTGAAAAAAAGAATAACATTAATTAATTAAGTTGATTATTATGTACTAGTAATATTAAATGATAATTGAATTTAAAAAAGATGAAATAAAAAAAACTGACTAGTAAGTAAAACAATCATGAATCAGTAACGGAAAGAAAACCTAAAATGCAGAAGTTACCAGTAGAATATTTAATGTGTCCTTGATGTATATATCTATATACACAAAACATATATACAATGATTTTGCCGAGGCCAACGGGTTCTGGTAACCTTCGTACCCTTAGTGTAGGTCCGCTCCTGAGATGAACAATTTAATATAATATCTCTCCCCCCCCCCC
>ML272822.1:15826-40864 GCA_005239495.1 Nicotiana undulata | reverse complement strand
ATTTATAATAAATAACCCCCCCCCCCCCCCCCCCCCCCTTTCCCTTATTTGTTTAAAGAGAACAATTAATAACGAATCCTAGAGTAATCCCACTAGTGGCGTCTGAGGAAGGTAATGTGTGTGTATATACAGTTATACACAGTCAAACCTCTTTATAACAGGCTCATTTGTTTTGAATATTTTGGATGTTATATAACGAATTGCCGTTATAGAAAACATATATTATAATAGAACATGAGATTTAATTTCGAAAAAATTTAACTTTTATAAAAAAGTGTGATTATATAAAAATGCTATTACAAAGGATCCGACTGTATATATGTCCAAAGGAACGTATAGCATCATTTACAATTCAGGCCGACTTAGGAATATATTTATTGACCAATGTTGTTTTCAAAATGATATTAATGCTTAATTCATTGGCTAAGACATATAATAATATAGTCAGAAATCTTCATAACAATATTCTTATAATAACATCTTAGTATACAAGTCAAGTTTTTTATTGTCAAGACCACGCTTGCCCAAACCTGTAAATTGGAGCGTTAACAGCATAAATAAGGGTCCAACGTCGGTAACAATAATGGAGTTTTGACACAGTTACCCATAAAAATAAAACTATTCTTTCAATTACATTCCTATGCCACATACGAAACCTTATTACCCTCAATATTTAAGGTTTGACTTAAATACACTTAGTATACTAAATTACTAATTATATACCATAATTAATTTAGGGATATAATTAATGGGCAGTTTTTTACTCCTTAATTAAAGGTGTCCATATATCCCACGTTTCTCTCTCCCCCTAATTCCTAAGACCAGCGCCGTTTTCCCCCTCCCCTTTCTTCCTCTTCTCCATTCCTTACTCGCCGGAAAAGAGAGCTGCTGCTCAACGTCACCTCCCCCCCTCCTTTGAACACCCAGCACCTCATCAAATCGTTAGCCATCGAAACCACCCAAACTCCAGTTGAAAAACAGCCTCAAACACAACTAAATCTGATTTGCTCAAACACAACTAATAAAGAGGAAGGCCAGTGGATAGGCTAGTGGATTTGCTCCACCCTTCTACAATAACGACAACAAGAACACAGTCAACGCGGCTCCCAAGCGGAAGACTTAAACTGATTTGTAGTTTTTTTGTAGTTTTTTTGCAGAAATTTTGTAGATGAAGAGAAGATTTTGTAGTCAACATTTTTTTCAACATAGATTGTAGTTTAATTGTAGTATAAATGTAGTAATTTTGTAGATACCCTTAAAAATAATACAGCTTTTATACAATACTAAAACTGATTTGTATTTTTTTGTAGTTTTTTTGTAGAAATTTTGTAGACGAAGAGAAAATTTTGTAGTCAACATTTTTTTCCAACATAGATCGTAGTTTAATTGTAGCATAATTGGGATTTTCGACATAATTGCGTTTTTTGCAGAAGATTCGTAGAAGTTTTAGTCGTTTTTGATTTGTGAAAACAGAAAACAAAGCATCTACAATCAGAATACAAATAATCTACAATTTATCTACAAAATATCTACAAACTGCGTACATTGAATTTTAATATCCCAATTCTCATTCGATTGTAGTTTAATTGGGATTTTCGATATAATTGCGTTTTTTGCAGAAGATTTGTAGAAGTTTTAGTCGTTTTTTATTTGTGAAAACAAAAAACAAAGCATCTACAATCAGAATACAAATAATCTACAATTTATCTACAAAATATCTACAAACTGGGTACATTGAATAGAAAGAGACGAAAATTAATACAGCGTGATTTGCGTTTGAAAATTTCTGAAAGAATCTTTAATTCCCCAATATTAGCGCGCCTAAATAAGGAATTCTAATGCTACAATGATTCCTTATTTAATGAAATATCTCAAAGAATATTTATTTCCCTAATTTTAGCGCATAAATAGGAAGATTATAGCTACTAAGATTCTGTATTTAATGCATTATATATTTTTTGTAGAAAAACTGTTAACAGGGCGGGTAATTTCCAAACCATGAACATATTTGGTAATATAGTTTCCTATATGGTATAAGAACGAAAAAATCCCAAAACTATTTACCCTTGTCTACCCATTTATTTTCTACCCATAAACTAATTATATTTACTACCCATAGTAGTTTTTGTGGAGAATATTTTCTTTATTCTCCAATTATTTTTTTCTATGCTTTTTTTTTCTTTTCTCCTTTTCCTTTTTCTCGTTTTATTATTCTTCTTTTTTATTTTAATTGTCCACTTGGACGAGGATTCTTCTCAGCAGGCACAAAGTTGATTGAAAACCTGTCTGAGGATGACTTTCGCAAGGTTAGACCACATAAATTATTGTACTATGATATCATGTAAACTGTTGACTGCTTTTGCTTACCTGTTTATAGGCGTTGTTACATTGTCTTTACAAAGTTGAATGGTTGTAGTGGACTTCTTTTAATCCAAGCTTTCCACCGGAGAAATTGACTTGAGCATTAACTTGATGATTGTAGTTGCATTTAATATAGTATCTTTTTATCTTTTTGTGCCTTGATTTTTAAAGAGTTTCTCAATCTTGATCATTCTGTATACTAACAGGGTATATAGTTGTATGTGATCTTTCTAACAATTGCCTATAACTATAAAAACTATTACATAATACACATAATCTATGTCCATCGGCACAATAAAATTCCAGCGCTATAAATCACGATCAAATAAATAATTTCGGAATAGAATTCACTTTAAAATGCAGCTAAAATAACTAAAAAAGTTATTCAAACTACCATATAATACCAATATGGCATATAATTATACCAACATGGTATACAGTTTTACTTGTTAATTTTCAACAACTATATGACTATACTACTATTATACAACACACATGCATAGAGAGAAAAATAAAAAAAAATAGTGCACCACATATTAATATAATAAAGTATTTCAAAATATTCTACTATATTACTATTATTAAAAGGAAATCAAATGGTTTACAAATTAAATGCAGCTAATACAATAAAAAAATATCAACTAGCTTATGATACCGATATAGTATATAGCTATACTAATTGGATATATAGTTGTACGGGATCGTTCCAACAACTGCATATAACTATGAATACTATTACATAATACACAAAATCTATGTCCATATGTACAAAATAATCCAACACAACGAACATGATCATATAAATCATTTCAGAATAGAATTCACTTAAAAATGCAGCTAAAACAACCAAAAAGTATTCCAACTACCATATGATACCAATATGACACATAATTATACTAATAGGGTATACTGTTCTACTAATTAATTTCAGGTAACTACATATGACTATACAACTATTACATAATATACACGCATAAAGAGAAAAATAAAAATAATATTGTACCACATATTAAGACAATAACGTATTTCAAGATATTCTATATAATACTATTTTATAAAATGAACGCATAAAGAACAAATCAAAATGATTACATAATACACATGCATAAAGGAAAACTAAAAAAAATGCAACATAGTGTACTATTATATTATTAGTAAAGAAAAATCAAATATTGTATCTTAGAATTTTTTAACTTCCCTTCAATAAAGGGTGTTCATGGTTCGATTTGGGTCGGTTTTTTTCAAAAAAGAAATCAAATCAAGTAAGTCGGTTTTTCAAATATTGGAACCAATCCAAACCAATTAAGTCGGTTTTTTATCGATCCAGTTTTTGTCGGTTTTTCGTTTTTTCGGTTATTTATCGGTTTTTTCTTAAATATGGGACATATACTACCAAACGCATATTCCGGCGACCACATTTTGAGCATAACACTATCAAATCATGTCACGACCCCAAATCCTAACAGGTCATGATGGCGCCTATCGGGGAATTAGGCTAGCCAACCATCACATTACTACACCTTTGTCCTATTATAATAATTCGAAAATCAATAATAATCAGCAAAATAAAAAATTAACATTTTTCTCTAAGTCTTTAAGCAATTATAACATAATTCAACAGTCTAAACTAATCCACCAAGTCTGGAGTCAACCGATCACGAGCATCTAAGAAATAAACTAACTCTTCTAATGTCATAATAATGTCTATGAATCCAATACTAAGTACTATATGAAGAAGGAAAATGGAGAAGCTGCGGACGCTGGATAGCTACCTCGAAATCCCGAAACTGATGACCACGAACTCGGACGACTACTGCTCCGAACCAGTACCTGGATCTGCACACAGGTGTGCAGGGAGTAATGATGAGTACGTCAGTAGTAATGAAAATAAATCACAGTCTGGAGTATATGAAACACACAACACAAATATAAATCCACAAAACAATAAAACATCAAGTCTCAATACAGTATCCATATGTTCGAAAACCAATTTCCATGAAATCCTTTGAAACAAGTATATTTTCTAGTATTTCTGAGTAAAATCAGTTTGAAAAATGAAGTGAATCATAGTCAAAACTCAGTGAAATATCATCATAAAACTGCCCCTCATGCCATAATCATCACTCGTAACAATTTCCCTCAGCACCTCACCATCTCTCAGAATCAGCCCCGCGGGCAACCTCACTGTCACTCATGCCTCCCAATCACTCATCACTCGGCACTCGCACTCAGTAGGTACCTGCGCTCACTGGGGGTGTGTACAGATTCCGGAGGGGCTCCTATAACCCGAACGCTATAAACAAGCCACATCATGGCATACATCACTCTCAGGCACTCGGCCTCTCTCATATCATAACATCCTCACAACATTGGCCATCGGCCTCACTCAGTCAGACACTCTCAGCATGCCATTCGGGCCATGAATATACCGGGTTCTCAACCCAAAGATTGTATTTCATTTCAAGAAATAGTAATATTATCAAATAAGAGTGTCAACAATTTCACAAGAAAGACTGAGTGTAAAATTATAGTTTCAAAGTAGTGAGAATATCAGTAAAGCAGCCCCCAAGGGGTTGAAACAGATCGGCACTAGGCCCCAAACATGTCTTACATCCCAATTATATTAAATCATAGTAGTACTATAGAGAATAAGTTTTAAAAGCAGTTTCGCAACTTAATAGTTGCCTAAAAGGTACATTTTTCCAAATTTCCAATTCGTGCACGCCCCACACTCGTCATCCCGTATGTGCGTCACTCCAAATCCGTGAAAGGATGTAAAGTCCGGGGTTTCATACCCTCAGGACAGGATTTAAAGACATTACTTACCTCAAACTAGCCCGAAAAGCTACTCTGCAACACGCTTGACTCTCGAATCAACTTCCGTGTGCTCCAAATCTATAAAGATCAGATTTTTCTCATCACATTATTCTAAGGGAATGAATCCCAATTAAACAATACTAATTTTAGCACAAAACCCGAAATTAGCAAAAACCCGACCCCCGGGCCCGCATCTCGGAACTCGACAAATTTACCAAAATGTTCTTCATCATCTCACGAATCCGTACATATAAAGAACTCGAAAATCGGAGTTCGTTTGACCCCTCAAATCATCCCTAGAAGGTCTCATAATCTCAAGCCCTAACTCTACCTTTTTCTACTGATTTTCATGAATTAAACACTGATATTTTGTTCCTTAATCATAAATAATCGAGTTTTAGGGTCCAAAATCCTTACCTCAATGAAGAACAATGATTTTCTCTCTTCAAAATCGCCTCAGAGCTCTTTTCCCGTTCAAAAATGGTGTAAAAGGGTTTAATGGTCGCGGAGGATTTATTTAAATATTGTTCACGCGTTTTACTGTTCACGCATTTTACTGTTCATCCGAGTTACTGTTCATCCGAGTACTGTTCACCCAAGTATTGTTCACCCGAGTTACTGTTCATCCGAGTTACTGTTCATGCTGCTGTGAAAAAATGCAACAGCTTTTCTTCTAGTCTAAATTGATCCGTTAACCTTTCGAAATCCACCCGAGGCCCTCGGAAATCTCAACAAATATACCAACACGTCTCATAACATCATTCGAACTTAGTCGAGCCTTTGAAACACCAAAAATAATATCAAACACCAAAATCACATCAAATTCAAACCTATGAACTTTGAAATTCCTAAATGCCACCAACGATGCCGAAACTATCCAAAACAACTCCGATTGGCCTGAAATTTTGCAGACATATCCAAAATGACATTACGAACCTGTTCCAACAGTCGGAATTCCACTCCGACCCCGATAACCTATTTTCCACTGCCGACCGAAAATCGCCAAAAACTAACTTTCGCCAATTCAAGCCTAATTCTACACCTGACATCACAAAAATATTCTGAACACACTCCTAAGTCCCAAATAACCTAACGAAGCTATTCGAGCCATAAAATCCGCATTCCGGGGTCATTTACCAATAAGTCAACCCACAGTTGACTTTTCCAACTATAAAGCTATTTTTAGGGACTAAGTGTCTAAATTCTCACTACAACCATTCCGAACCCGAGCCAACCGACTCTAACACATCATAAACAGTATAACCAACCTATGACAAGGCAAAAACAGTAATAATAATGCAAGTTCTATTGAACGACCGATTGGGTCGTTACAAATCAATTGCTATTTGAGAAATTTATCATTTACCAAGATATATTGATGATAATTGAATAATATAGTGATGAATAATTTAAGTACTCAATTAAAAATCGATTTATTTTTAGCATGAAATAAACTTTTTCATACTTCGCGAAAGAATATTACCAATCAGACTAGAATGTAAAGGCAAAGAATTAGATTATTAAATAGCAAAGAACTAGACTAAAAATATAAATGACTAATGTATACAATAAAATTTTAGAAACTTTATATACAAAATATACATATACATATATATATGTGTAATAGTAAATTTAAATAGCTACTTTTATAGTCGGTTTGGTTTGGTTTTTCGATTATTTTTTGATTGAAACCAAAACCAAACCAAATTTGATAGGTTTTTAAAATTCAAAACCAAAACCAAATCAAACCTAAAATCTATCGGGTTTTTTTGGTCGGTTTTCGGTTTGGTTTGGTTTTTCGGATTTTTATGAACACCCCTACCTCCAATTAATATTCAAGTACACTCCAATCACGATTGGATCAAAATAACTACAAATTCAACAAACCCAATTAATGAGTTTCAAGCTTCAAGATCCTTCCAGGATGTATTTAATTTTCTCACAATAAAATCTTCAAAAAATAGTATTAACATCATAATCTACACATCAAAGAACAATATCAGTGAATTATAACAACAAACACTTCAAACCCACATGAAAATCCATATCTTAGTTAGATAGTGTATATTTACTTTTTGTTTTACTTTTAGGAGATAAAATGAATTATGGAGCACAAATAAAAAAATGGGTGATGATAGAAAAAATAAAAGGTGGAATACAAACAACATACAAATGCTATCTCTTTTGTGATTGAACTTCCGATTGAGAATTCTAATTTTCATGGAGTAAAAGAGGAAAATTAATTTTGAAACTTCTTAAAAGTGTTTGTTGCTTCTCCTTGAGAAATGGGCAGCGTAAACATCAAGAATTGATAAGGAGATAAAAAAGGAAAGCTAATTATGTATAAGGTTGGGCGGGTAATTAGTTGCAGTAGAATAGGTATTTGATGTAATTACTTTTAAAATGGGTAATTACGGGTAATTACTTTTGATTAGGTAGGTGGGATGAACTTGTCACGGCCCCAAATCCTAACAGGTCGTGATGAAGACTATCGTGGAACTAGACTATCCAACCATCACATAACTACACATTTATTTTAATAATTTTACTCAATATCATTAAATACCAGCATATGAAGTATAAAAATTCCTCTAAGTCTGTAAGAAACCATAATATAAACTAACAGTCTAAACAAATCCCCCCAGGACTGGAGTCAACCGATCACGAGCATCTAAGAATAAAACTAACTCTACTAATGCCATAAACAATGTCTAGGAATAAAATACTAATACTAATAAAGGAAGGGGAATGGAGAAGTTGCGGACGCTGGACAGCTACCTCGAAATCCCAAAGTTGACCATAACGAACTCGGATGGCTACTACTCCGAACTAGTACCTGGATCTGCACAAAGAGGTGCAGAGAGTAAAGATGAGTACTCCAACTCAGTAGTAATAAAAATAAATCACAGTTTGGAGAATAAGAGACACACAACAACAAATACACCAATCCACAAAACAGTAAAACACCGAGTCTCCATAAAGTATACATTTAATACATAAGTTTGAAAATCAATTTCAGTAAATATCCTTTGAACAAGTATATTTTCCCAAATGTTTCTCAGTAAAAACTCCCAAAATATCAGTTTGAAAGATGAAACGAATTGTAATCAAAACTCAATAAAATATCATTATAAAACCGCCCCTCGGGCCAATTCATCTCTCATAATCAATCTCTCAGCACCTCACCATCTCTCAGTAACAGTCACTCAGCACCTCACAGTCACTCAGCATCAGGCCCTCGGGCAACCACACTGTCACTCATGCCTACCAATCACTCATCACTCGGCACTCGAGCTCAATAGGTACCTGCGCTCACTGGGGGTGTGTACAAACTCCGGAGGGGCTCCTTCAGCCCAAGCGCTATAAACAAGTCAAATCATGGCAATCAATCATCTCTCAGGCACTCTGCCTCTCTCTTAGCATAAATATCCTCACAATATAGGCTCTCGGCCTCACTCAGTCAGACACTCTCAACATGTCACTCGGGCCACAATAAACAAGGTTCTCGACCCAAAACAATATTTCATTTCAAGAAACAATATCAGTAACTCAGAGTGTCAAAACAATTATCAAGAAGGATTAAGTGTAAAATCATAATTTAATAAGTGAGGAATATCAGTAAAGTATCCCCCAAGGGGTTAGAACAGATCGGCACTAGGCCCCAAACATAGCTTATAGCCCAAATATCAAAACATAGTAATATTATAAAACATATGCTTTAAAAAGCAATTTCGCAACTCAATAGTTGCCTAAAAGGGACATATTTCCAAATTTTCAGTTCGTGCACGCCCCACACTCGTCACCCAGTGTGTGCGTCACTCCAAAATCGTGAAAGGATGCGAAGTCCAGGGTTTCATACCCTCAGGACAGGATTTAAAGACATTACTTACCCCGAACTATCCCGAAAAGCTATTCTGCAACACGCTTGCCTCTCGAATCAACTTCCGTGTGCTCCAAATCTACCAAGTTCAGATTTTTATCATCAAATTATGCTAAAGAATGAATTCCAATTGAAAAATATCGATTTTAAGCACAAAACCCGAAATCAGTCAAAACCCGACCCCCAGGACCTCACCCCGTAACTCGACAAATTTTATACCAAAATTTTTTTCATCATCTCACGAGTCCGTACATATAAAGAACTCGAAAATCGGAGTTCGTTTGACCCCTCAAATCATCCCTGGAAGGTATCATAATCTCAAGCCCTAACTCCACCTTTTTCGACTGATTTTCATTATTAAATACTGATATTGTTCCTTAATCACAAATAATCGAGTTTTAGGGTCCAAAATCCTTACCTCAATGAAGAACAACGATTTCCTCTCTTCAAAATCGCCTCAAAGCTCTTTTCCCGTTCAAAAATGGTGTAAAAGGGTTTAATGGTCGCAGAGGATTTATTTAAATATTGTTCACGCGTTTACTGTTCACCCGAGTTACTGTTCATCCGAGTTACTGTTCATGCTACTGTGAAAAAATACAGCAACTTTTCTTCTAGTCTAAATTGATCCGTTAACCTTTCGAAATCCATTTGAGGCCCTCGAAAATCTCAAAAAATATACCAACACATCCCATAACATCATTCAAACTTAGTCGAGCCTTCGAAACACCAAAAACAACATCAAAACACCAAAATCACATCAAATTCAAGCCTATGAACTTTGAAATTCCTAAATTCCACCAACGACGCCGAAACTATCCAAAACAACTTCGATTGACCTGAAATTTTGCAGACATATCCAAAATGACATTACGAACCTGTTCCAACTGTCGGAATTCCATTTCGACCCCGATAGCATATTTTCTACTGCCGACCGGAAACCGCCAAAAACTAATTTTCGCCAATTCAAGCCTAATTCTACACCGGACATCACAAAAATATTTCGGACACACTCCTAAGTCCCGAATCACCTAACGAATCTATTCGAGCCATAAAATCTGCATTCCGAGGTCGTTTACCAATAAGTCAACACTCGGTTGACTTTTCTAACTCTAAAGCTACTTTTAGAGACTAAGTGTCTTAATTTCTTCTATAATCATTCCGAGCCCTAGATAACCAACTCTAATACATTATGGACAGTATAACCAACCTATGAAAAGGCATTAACAGTAAATATAATGCAGATTCTACGTAACGACTGACCGAGTCGTTACATTCTCCCCCTCTAAAACAAACGTTCGTCCTCAAACGGGTCTATAAACATACCTGGAGTCTAAAAAAAGTGAGGATATCTGCTCCGCATCTCCCGCTTGATCTCCCAAGTAGACTCCTCCACTGGCTGACCTTTCCACTATCAGTAGGGACTAGCTCAGAAGCATGTCTAGCCAACTCGGAAAATCGCATCTCGTACTGAGTAACTGACAACTCTCCCTGGCGCAGCTGCTCAAACTGTCTGCGTTGTTCCTCTCTGTGGGACTGAGGAACATACTTCTACAAAAAGATCGTGGAGAACTGCTGCCATGTGAGAGGTGCTTAACCAACATGCCTACGCCTCTCAAATGCCTCCCACCAAGTGAAAGAAGCACCATCAAACTGATAAGTAGCAAATGAAACTCCGATGGTCTCCAAAATACCCGCAGTACGGAGCATCCTCGGACATTTATCCCAAAACCTTGGGCATCCTCGCCCTCTGTGCCAATGAAAGTCGGAGGCTGAAGTCTACTGAACCTCTCCAGCCTACGCTGCTCATCCTCGGGCATAACTGGGACCACATAGTCCTGAGCTGGGGCAACTGGCTATAGCAACTCGTGCCTACGCACACATGATAGTGTTGAAGTACTTCAAAATTTTCTGGGGTATTACATTCTCCCCCGCTTAGGATCATTCACCCTCAACCAAATAACATAACTTATCTCTTCTTTTGCACGTCTTAATCTCCCAAATTTTTCTAACTCCCAAATTTTTCAGAAATTTCGGCAGAGTGTCCCCTGTAATTGGGACTATCCACTTGCCAGAGTAACACCAAAACAACTCCTAACAATACATCCACAATGTATATATCAATAAAACCAATCTCAACATTACAAGCCCTGCATTATCACGATGATATCAGAATATGAAGCACATCATATGTATGCTCATCACCACATCTCTAGTCTTTAAAGCTATTCATAATTAATTCCAGCATCATCAATTAATCTCATATTAACCACCACCTCATTTCGAATTTTCACAATACTGACAACAGAATGTGAGGCATGAAGATCTCATGATTACTTACTCTGATTAATGAGTACATTTAACGGCACCCGGGCACTCATATCATAAGCTAAAACTCAATGTTTACAGCACGAAAATGGTTGAATATGAACATAAGATATACAAGAATTTTATCAAATAAGCCTAACGGGTATGACTCCCTTTTAATATTATCGCACAAATTAAACTTCACGAAGGGAGAATTTAAACTCATAAATATCTTACCACAAGGATCTCGTCCTTACATAACCTCCACTGCGGCTTGCAGCCCGGTATAAATACTTCACATTGTGCCAAATGAAATTTTCAATTTCCTTTCTTTCTTCTTCTCAATAAATTTCGTAAACATTTTCATAATACATAACGAACCCTCATACCGGTAGGCCATATAATTCATAAAACTTGGAATCAATTATTCTGAAACACGTTAAACTAACTCTAGTGAATAATAAACATTACTTTTAGACTTGTAGTCCTCAATGGTATACAAAATAAAATTGCAGACACAGTCTCACATCTTCAAATATCCCAATAGGGATAAACATATAAGTTGGTCACAAACTTACGAAGCTCGCCCATAAATGGAGCATAATAGGGGGACTCACCTCAATATTCAGATCTGAATCCAACTAAGGGGAAATATTCTTTTTATAGCAAATCAGGATCGTTCCTGTAACGACACCATCTGGTGCATCGGCCTCAGCCAAATCATAGCGATTATATCAACGGATCGGTCTCCACCTCTTAGGCGCCCACTACCCGCCTGTCATCCACCTCTAGCTGACTGAGCACGTGGAGTATTAACTGGAGTAAAGCTTGTAGCTTGAGTGTTCTGATGAAATACACCCCTTCCAAGTCAAGGACAATCTCTCATGATATTCCTAGTATCACCACACTCATAACAACCCCTCTGAGGTCGCGGCTGCTCGTATTGATTCTGTACCGGATAACTGGAATAACCACTGTAAGAATCCTGTGTCGATTGTGCACTATAAACTTGAGCACCCCGAGTAATATGATGTGCGAACTGAGCTGACCAACTGCTCGAGCCTCCGCTATAATGGGTCCTAGCTGAAGAGTAAAATCCACTAAACCCTCCAAATCTTTGAGATATTTTGGCCTCCTTAGACTCCTTTTTTTTTTTGCGATCTCTGCTACTTGTTGAAATGGAGTATCAGTTTGCAATTCTCGAGTCATGCATATTTTAATATCATAATCGAGTCCCTCAATGAATCTGCGGACCCGTTCCTTGGCGGTAGGAACCAAAAATAGGTGCACGACGAGCTAACTCATAGATACGACATACTGCATATACCATGCCATCTTATGATAAATATGATAACTTCATAATCCATTCCGATCCACAAGCAACTACGTACTCAACTAGCCAAGAACTTTCCATTTGTTCCCATCTACAAGAAAATCACTATACATCGCATTCTCCTCACGCCAATTCGACCTACTACAAAGATGTCCTATTTATCCAAGTTCCTTCTAACTTACCTTCGAATTGATACTTCTCCTTGCCATAATACCACAATTCTCAACCTAGACTTACCACACGAGATTTTAGCACAAACGACACCGCCTTAAGGCTCATAAGCCGCTGAATGTTCTCTTAAGCACCCCAAAAAGTACCACAAGTCAAACACTTACTCCAAGAAAACTTTCTATGAATTTAAGTTATTCTTCCGCTTTCCTGATGCCCAAATGTAGAATCCCTAAGGATGTAGAAATGCCCCAAGTCTTGACACCCTCCAATGTGAATCTCAATGTCTAGTTGAATACATATCCTGAAGATCCCCAATTGCTACACGTAAACCTTGAGTCCATTAGAGACATTTTCGAGAGTCGTTTACTCTGCTCAAATCCTAGTTAAAATGACCGAGCGGACCAAACGACCTGCGCCCCCAATTAGTACACCAACACCTAAGGATGCAATACACACTTCTAAGAAACCAAGCAAATTACTACCCCGCACACACTACACCCTTTATAAATACAACTCAATCATTCAATAAAACAAATTTACTCGTAAAGTATATTACAACATGTATTCAAAGATTTCCATTATTCGAGTCATTCTCAAACTCCATCTCTGCAGGTCATAACTGATTCAACAGTATGCCTCGAACTGAAACTAATGCAACACATAATCGTACAACCAACTTATCATTAGCAGACTCCCCACTTGGCTCAAAGCCAAAGATCAAGACAAACAATAACTCACAATGCCCGTGCGCTATCACTGGCACAATACCGCAGTGAGATTCTACTAAATCCTTCATAAGCTCATATAACACAAATCATCTAATATCTCGAATCATCTGCAAATCTCGCATTCATCATTGTAATGGTCATGCCAACTTCCACAAGCGATCTAAACTCAAATTGCAGCATATATCATCTACTTGAAAAAGAGAACTTGCTATAAAACAACATAAGGATCATATAACCGCAGGACACTCCGCAGGAGATAACCCCGCCTGCTTAGCGTCAAACTGATATTTCTCTATACCCTTCCGCCACTCATAGCTATTACGCAATCACTTTACCCTCCTGCATCAAAACACAACTAATGCCTACCTTCGAGGCATCACAATACGCGGTATAAGAATCTAAAGCTGATGGTAGAACTAACACTGGAGCTGTGATTAAAGCAAATTGCGAGCTTCTGAAAGCTCTCTCCACACTCGTCTGACCACCTGAATACCCTCACTGGACACCACGTGCCCAAAGAATGCTACTAAACTGAGCCAAAATTCACATTTGGAGAACTTGCATAAAGCTTCTCCTCCCTAAATCTCTATAACACCATCCTCAAATGTTGAGTATGCTCCTCCTGGCTACGTGAGTACGCCAGAAGGCCATCAATGAATACCATGACGAAGCAGTACAAATACGGCTGGGATACATTATTAATCTAATATATGAACGCTACAGGGGCAATGATCAACCCAAAAGACATCACCAAGAACTCACAACACAACAAAAAGATCCGCTTCACTCCACAACTAAACAACATGAGAGGTCTTCCAATACACTCACAACTCGAAGCCATATGCCAACCCGAGACAGAAATCAAGCACTCAATAGATCTTGCCACATTTCCAGCCAATCCCTTTTGTCGCAATCAATAAATTTGAACACATCTCACATCGAAATCATAAGTTGTCGATGCACAGCTGATACCGAGCGCTCACATGCGCATTCGAATACATAAAAGGGATTCAAGAGTTATGCTTTTGGCTAAATAAATGGATTCACATGACAAGAATTCAAGAATGTGAGATTTTTCCTAAGGGTTCTGCAGCCTCTCGAAGATAAGTACAGACGTCTCCGTACCGATCCGCATGACACTACTAAACCTGCTCATGACCGTTGAGTCCTATGTAACCTAGAGCTCTGATACCAACTTGTCACGAGCCCAAATCCTAACAGGTCGTGATGGCGCCTATCGTGGAACTAGGTTAGCCAACCATCACATAACTACACATTTATTTTAATAAATTTACTCAATATCATTAAATACCAACATATGAAGTATAAAAATTCTTCTAAGTCTGTAAGCAACCATAATATAAACTAACAGTCTAAACAAATCCCCTAGGACTGGAGTCAACCGATCACGAGCATCTAAGAATAAAACTAACTTTGCTAATGTCATAAACAATGTCTAGGAATAAAATACTAATACCAATAAAGGAAGGGAAATGGAGAAGCTGCGGACGCTGGACAGCTACCTCGAAATCCCAAAGCTGACGATAACGAACTCGGATGGCTACTGCTCCGAACCAGTACCTAGATCTGCATACAGAGGTGCGGGGAATAATGATGAGTACGCCAACTCAATAGTAATGAAAATAAATCACAGTATGAAGAATAAGAAACACACATCAACAAATACACCAATCCACAAAACAGTAAAACATCGAGTCTCCATAAAGTATATATTTAATACATAAGTTTGAAAACCAATTTCAGTAAAAATCCTTTGAACAAGTATATTTTCCCAAATGTTTCTCAGTAAAAACTCCCAAAATATCAATTTGAAAGATGAAACGAATCATAATCAAAACTCAGTAAAATATCATTATAAAACCGCCCCTCGGGCCAATTCATCTCTCATAATCAATCTCTCAGCACCTCACCATCTCTCAGTAATAGTCACTTAGCACCTCACAGTCACTCAGCATCAGCCCCTCGGGCAACCTCACTGTCACTCATGCCTCCCAATCACTCATCACTCGGCAGTCGCACTCAGTAGGTACCTGCGCTCACTGGGGGTGTGTACAGACTCCGGAAGGGGCTCCTTCAGCCCAACTGCTATAAACAAGCCAAATCATGGCAATCAATCATCTCTCAGGCACTCGGCCTCTCTCATATCATAAATATCCTCACAATATAGGCTCTCGGCCTCACTCAGTCAGACACTCTCATCATGCCACTCGGGCCACAATAAACGGGGTTCTCGACCTAAAACAATATTTCATTTCAAGAAATAATATCAGTAACTCAGAGTGTCAAAACAATTATCAAGAAGGACTGAGTGTAAAATCATAATTTAGTAAGTGAGGAATATCAGTAAAGTAGCCCCCAAGGGGTTAGAACAGATGGCACTAGGCCCCAAACATGGCTTACAACCCAAATATATCAAAACATAGTAATACTATAAAAC
Source organism: Nicotiana undulata (assembly GCA_005239495.1). NCBI lineage: Eukaryota > Viridiplantae > Streptophyta > Magnoliopsida > Solanales > Solanaceae > Nicotiana > Nicotiana undulata. Next base: position 24,812 of record ML272822.1, on the reverse strand, counting down.
ATATGCTTTAAAAGCAGTTTCGCAACTCAATAGTTGCCTAAAAAGGGACATATTTCCAAATTTCCAGTTCGTGTACGCACCACACTCGTCACCTAGTGTGTGTGTCACTCCAAAATCGTGAAAGGATGCGAAATCCGGGGTTTCATACCCTCAGGACAGGATTTAAAGACATTACTTACATCGAACTAGCCCGAAAAGCTACTCTGCAACACGCTTGCCTTTCGAATCAACTTCCGAGTGTTCCAAATCTACCAAATTCAGATTTTTATCATCAAATTATGCTAAAGGAATGAATTCCAATTGAAAAATATCGATTTTAAGCACAAAACCCGACCCCCGGGACCGCATCCCGGAACTCGACAAACTTTATACCAAAATATTCTTCATCATCTCACGAGTCCGTAAATATAAAGAACTCGAAATTCGGAGTTCGTTTGACCCCTCAAATCATCCCTAGAAGGTCTTATAATCTCAAGCCCTAACTCCGCATTTTTCTACTGATTTTCATGAATTAAACACTGATATTTTGTTCCTTAATCACAAATAATCGAGTTTTAGGGTCCAAAATCCTTACCTCAATGAAGAACAATGATTTCTTCTCTTCAAAATCACCTCAAAGCTCTTTTCCCGTTCAAAAATGGTGTAAAAGGGTTTAATGGTCGCGGAGGGTTTATTTAAATACTGTTCACCCGAGTACTGTTCACCAGATTTACTTTTCACCCGAGTACTGTTCATCCGAGTTACTGTTCACCCGAGTACTGTTCATCCGAGTTACTGTTCATGCTGTTGTGAAAAAATGCAGCAACTTTTCTTCTAGTCTAAATTGATCCGTTAACCTTTCGAAATCCACCCTCGGCCCTCGGAAATATCAACAAATATACCAACACGTCCCATAACATCATTCGAACTTAGTCGATCCTTCGAAACACCAAAAACAACATCAAAACACCAAAATCACATCAAATTCAAGCCTATGAGTTTTGAAATTCCTAAATTCCACAAACGACGCCGAAACTATCCAAAACAACTCCGATTGACCTGAAATTTTGCAGACATATCCAAAATGACATTACGAACCTGGTTCCAACTGTCGGGATTCCATTTCGACCCCGATAGCCTATTTTCCACTGTCGACCGAAAATCGCCAAAAACTAGCTTTCGCCAATTCAAGCCTAATTCTACACCAGACATCACAAAAATATTCCGGACACACTCCTAAGTCCCAAATCACCTAACGAAGCTATCCGAGCCATAAAATCCGCATTCCGATGTCGTTTACCAATAAGTCAACTCTCGGTTGACTTTTCTAACTCTAAAGCTACTTTAAGAGACTAAGTGTCTTAATTTCTTCTATAATCATTTCAAGCCTGGGCTAACCAACTCTAATACATCATGGACTATATAACCAACCTATGACAAGGCATTAACAGTAAATATAATGCAGATTCTACGTAACGACCAACCGGGTCGTTACAGAACTTGATTCTGATACTATGATAAATGGACATTTGGGCCTAACTCAACCACAAAAACTAGTTTATGTGGTGAAGATTACCCAAGACCATATAAAAGACTAAGGACCTCGAATTCCACCTACGTGGGACAACTCAAAAAATATATCTGAACCAAACAAAGATGTAATAATATTTACCAGCTAAAGCATTGAGAAGAGTAGATTTGCCAGAGCCAGAAAGACCCTTAACGGCCAAGAGCTCACTAGGGCGAGCATAGCCAGTGAGACCTTCAAGTAGAAGTATTTTTGCTGCCACTTAATTTTCTGTTGGAGACAGTAACCCCCAAATCATTCCAAGTCAAGAACACACCTTCACTATTACTTCTACTCTTTGAATTATTCAATTCTTCTTCTTCATCTTTCCCAATTCCAATATCCCCTAACTCTATAGGTGTCATTGCCAGATTTACGTATTGATATTATATATATATCAGAAGATGGAAATATAAATAATGTCACGAGTTTTGTTGTCCAGCAAATTGCCATAAAGTGGCCGACAATTTAGTCTCATTATTTGTTATTTCTAATTCTCCGTTCATTTTTTATATGAAAAAAATATTTTTAAATCCACAAGATATAAGATCATTTAAAGCAGGATCTCCTTCATAATAACTTCTTGATTTTAACATATAAGAGTCAAACGAGTTGTTCTTTGATCATAAATTTTTTATATGCCTTTTAAATATTTTTGAATCATCAATTATTTTAATTTATAGTACTTTTTACGTAGTTTTTAAATATATATTATAGTTTATTTCAAAAAGTTAAAAAATTCTATATTCAAATATCCGGTCAAAATTAAAAAGTTTGAATATCGAAAAGCGAAAACTTTCACGTAAATTGAAACAGGGAGAGTACTATAAGAATGTTTACTCATAAAACGGTATAGTTGAATTTATACGTAGTTTATAGACAAAGTAACAAACGAATCGATTTGATCCCAGATTCGTCCCCTTACAATGGTTGTTGAAATCGCTATTTATAGTTGCACCTAGGGAACAAGTTCCTAGGATCAAGTCTCTCTTAAATGACAATAATGGGGGTCATTGAAGAATGTGTAAGGGCGGCCTATGAATGTCATAATTCTCTATAACGGATTATGTATTTAATATCGCAGAATATTCTTCATTGAATGCTACGGGCGACATACACTTGTTTGTCTTCATTAGCAATATTCCCTTTAGGGACTCTTCGGTACCAACCGAAGCTGCTGCCCCCGGTCTTGGCTCCCACCTGTCTCATTTTCTATCTATCTCTGATTTCACGTGTCATTATATTATGCGAGTATTTAATGTGAACTGATTTTACCCTATACAAAGAACAAAAAAGTTTGAGTTAAAAAACGTATATTACATATATATACTTCGTGTTTAAGTTATATACATTAACAGTGTAAATATATTTTCACATCATCAGTGCAATTTGACCGTTTAGAACATTACTTTTTCATTTTCTTATGATTATCAATTAATATTTTTGTACAAAATTACCTGCATACGGATTGTTTTATGAAGATAAAACGTCGTATATATTTTTGAAATTGATGTATCATATACATATTTTTATATATTTAGCGATCAAATATAGTAAATGTTTGTGGCCGACTGGCCAAATATGTAACTTGCCGATATATATACGGTCAACTTTGTGAATAACTTCAATCAACTATGTGATCAACACAACTGGCTAATATAACATGTTTAGGCGATTCTCTTCAACTACTCGTGAATGATTTTGGGGTTGTATATTAAGTTTTTTAGTATTTAAAAGAATAAATGCCCTCCATTATTAGTAAAAAAAAGATAGTTGACGTGCATGTTGTAATGTGCGCAGTCTAATAGGAGTACATTTCCAAGCCAATAAATAAAATAAACTTTTTTTTCAGATTTCTTAATATTGTACTCCTTTTGATTAGATTTCTTTAATATTTTATTTTTCATATTTTGCTTTCTTGGAAACCAAGATAATCCTCTTTTTTTAAAACATGTTCCGCAGTAGCATATAGTTGATCTACAATTCTTGACTATTTAGAGATTGGAACTGAATGACTTTCTAGCCGTAACAGAAGATTTCTTATTATATTTATGTGGTTAAGAATTTATAAGTAAATTTATGGCTTTTTTTATTTTGGTTTAAAATAGATGTCCTTTTTACTTAATCAAGATGAATTAACTTTAATTTTTTAAATTTGTTCTTATTTACATATCTCAATGTGTGAAGATAATAATATGTAAATTTTAATTAAAATACATATTTATTTTCTAGGAGTTAGTATTAAATTAAGGGATGTGTCAAATACAAAATAATAACTTATTGTGGACAGGAGAAAATAATAATTAACATAAGATGATGTGTAGCACAGCAAGGCAATGGCATTTTATCTCAGTTTTTCCCTTGTCTATCTATGTATCTTAATCTATGACTTTCCTACTTTCTTATTTTTTGTTTTAACCGATTATGAATTCACACATATTTAGTAGGAACAAGTTGTTTTAGAATACATACGCAAGTGAAAGTTTATTACTCTTGATACAGTTTATTAATGTTTGACACGAGATTTTTTGTGGCACGAACGTAGAGATTATTACTATATTAAAAGCATAAAAGTTCTTAGCGAAATATCCTTTTTTACCCATTAAAATTAGATTTCACATTAGACAAAATAGTCATTTAAATTATTTTCCTAATATTTTGGAGACATTCTTTTTAGAACAGATCAAAAAGGAAATAAGGTCACATAAAATAGAACGGAGGGAGTATATATTTTCACTTTTTTGTCACTTAATCGTGATAAATTAGTATAGTTTAATCTTTGTATATTGACAGATAATTTTTTCTTTTCAAAATATTTACCGCGATTGAGAACTTCTTTGTGGAACTATTTGTCCTTATTGAATTCAATATTCTTCATTTCAGGATTTGCACTTAAATTTTATAATTTAAACATAATTTAAATAAAATATTTATATAATTTTTTAAAACTTTTTACTCATTTAGATAAGGTACACGCAAAACGCATACTATTGACTAGTTTTGAACAAACAAGCGTAAAGCTTCAATTTGTTTATTTATTTATTCATATGTCAAAATGTTTATTTCTTTATGATTAGGGGCAAATACACCGTGCCCCAAGTTGTATCACGTGATATCATTTTGTTAAAATTTTAAGTATTTATTACATATATAGAGAGAGATATGATAAGCAAAACTAAAAATATTAGATATAAAAATAAATAATATAATGACAGGCTTATTAGCTCCCAGAAAGAGTAATTGACAGAAAAACCTAAATCATTACTCCCTTCGGTTCAAAATAAGTAATTTTTTAATTTTTTTTTTATGGTCCAAAATAAGTAATTTTTCCAAATTTCGAGAATGAATTAATTATTTTTTTCCTACATTGCCTTTGGAGTAAATAGTGTTGGAATATGTGTTAGGAGTATTTATGTGGGATAATAAAGGTTAATATGGTTAATTTCATTATTAATTAATATTAAAAGGTAAATTTTTTAATCTGTGTAAAAACAACCAAAAAATCACATCTTTTGGATCGGAGGGAGTATCGTTTATTCCATAAAATACTTTGACAAATGAACCACAACTTTAATAACTCAGGAACACGTGTGAGTTTAGTGAAACTAGGCCCCACTGAATTTGCTATTTGCACGTCAAGCAAGGTTGAAGGCTATAATGCTCCATGGGCCCCACTTATATTTTGTACTCCCTGTTCACTTTTTACTTGTCTACTATTTTAAAAATAGATTTTTACTTTTACTCGTCAGTTTTAGCATATCAAGATAAGATTAAAAAAAATTCCTGTTATACCCTCAACATTAATTACTCATTTCAAATCATTTTCTCAAAACCATTAAAAATATGCATCAATTAATATGGATATCATAGTAAATTATGCAATTCATTTATTATATTTTAATGGGTGTGCAAAATTAATAGAGGACAAGTAAAAGTGAATGGAGGGAGTAATTCCACACCATTATTTTATATGTTCCTCTGTACATGTTTCTATTCCCTTCGGTCACTTTTACTTGGCACGTTTTGACTTTTCACGCACCTAAAGAAATAATAAATGAAGTGCATAATTTATCATGTTAACACATACTAATTGATGCATATTTTATTAGATTTGAGAAAATGATTTGAAATGGTAATAGATAATGTGGATAAAACAGGAAAAAATTTATTGTCTTCTCTTGATACGCGTAAAGTACCAAGTAAAAGTGAACATCTACTTTAGTATACATGTCAAGTAAAAGTGATCGGAAGGAGTATTAATGATTGTGTGAGTGTAAGCCTCGCTTAAATTTATCATCTTACATCTAGCTCTCCCTTAAGTGACTACATTAATTAAGTACTCCCTCTAATCAATTTTAAGTGATTTTTTGAGTTTTTTTTTTTTTTTTTGTGGTCCATAATATTCAATTTTTATAAGTATATCAATAAGGAATTAATCTTTCAAAGTTGGCTTTGAAGTAAAGAACCTAGGAATAGTTTATATTTCCAATGAGCAAATTAGTGTTAATATGATCAATTTTATTGTTAATTAATGCTAAAAGGTGAATTTTTTAATATGTGCAAAAAGAGTAAAAAAATTACTTAAAGTAGATCAGAGGGAGTATTACATTAACGATGTAATTTTAAAGTATATTAAATATCCTTTTCTCCTGATTTAATGTTTAGAAGCGAGTAAATATTTTTTGCCTTAATATTTTATTTAATATATTTTTTTAAAAAGAGAACAAACTGAATATTAACTACTATAACCAAGCAGAACACAAAATTATTTACAGAAGGCTAAGCTGCAACTATCACTACGCCATTTCAAACCAAAACGCTCACTTGGTAAAAATTTGCTCCGGCTTAATTTAAATATTAATAATAAATTTATTATATATATATATATATATATATATAACAAGAAAAGAGTAATTTGATTAGAAAATGACACATACTCAATTTACAATTCACGGTCCACTTCTAATGACACATATTTTTTCATATGTTAAAAGAAGACATCTCATCGTATTTAGTACTATAAACTAATGAATTATCAACGAAGAAAAAAGCAAACTATTTGGTTATTCACAAGTTGTGAGGTTTAAATAAGTTGGGGGCTTTTTCGGTCTGAATTTTAACACGGTAAGAAATTATCAATATATTTGCCTATGAGTTCTTGTGCTACAAATAAGCTTAATTATGATTATGCTAAAAATAGATTTATTGTAAAATTTTAAATTAGAATATGAGGAAAGAACAACGCACAAACACACACACAAAACGGCAAATTCATGAAATATTGGTAACCTTTTTACTCTTTTCTCCTTGATGTTTAATTCCAACAACAAATCGAGTTTAAAAGCAGATGGTTAATTCGGAAATGCAATAATTTCTATTGAATAAAGATGCATATGAAGTTTATATGTTTAAATATATTATTAAATTGACATGAATGGTCTTATAAAATAATTGGAGTAATATAATTAAGGAAATATTTTCGTAATTAAGTGTTGGGCCATGCTCCATGCCTCATCTAATTTATATCTATATCTATATCTACATTATGTTAAAAACACTAAGGCCATTAGTCAAATATCGTTCGCTTATTTTACCCTTTAAAAATATATTTTAAGTGGAACAAAATTGGCATTAAATATTTTCCTAATATGTAAGGATTTTAAAATCAAGTAAATTTTGTTTATCTATATCTTTTTTATTTAAACTATGCATAAAGTCTTAATATTTAAGACTCCAAGTGGACTAAGATTTCACATTAATAATACTTTTCGTTTAACAAGCAAAGGAGTAATACTACCCATAAAGAAATTAAATCTTCCTTTTTTTTTAGCAAACATGATAAAGCATATATTAAAATTACGTAGGATTTGTTACATGGTGTCACGGAGAACACTTTTGTTTCCTAAGCTTGCTAGTCTATTGCAAGCATCCAAAGAGAGGTACTTAACAAAACATAGTTGGTTGTCTTTTTCATATAAACCATAATTGACCACACTACTAGGAGGGGAAACAAAAACTAGTTTCTTCTTCTTCTTCTGCCCTGGAGTCCTGCCCAACTTGGTCATGGTATGTGCCATAGTATTACCTTCCCTAAAGGTGTGCTGGAGGAGGATCACCTTCCCTTGGTGCATTAATGACCTGCAAATATCAACAATGTTATCAAATAGTTTGTTACCAGTGTAAGATTGTATTGCATCGGCACAGTCCGTCTCTATTTTCAGTGGGAATAGGTTCCATTCATGAGCTGTTTTCAAACCTTTCTTTATTGCCTTTAGTTCTGCCTCCAATGAGCCTCTTGCATGTGAAGCTTTTGTAAAACCTACAATCAGTGCCCACTAGTATTCCGGAACACACCTCCCATTCCACTTTGGATGTCTTTGTGGCTAGCGTCAACGTTTAATTTGTACCAACCTTTAGGGGGCTTATGCCATTTGACTTGAATTTTTAATCTTTCAGTTGGTAATGGGTTGTTGCCCGTGATGAGCTTGTATTCCACAACTTTTTGAATGATGTTATTTAGATTTGTGGAGCGGTTTGTGTTGTTTTGATTGCTGGCATTTCTGTTAATCCAAAGTTCCCATAGAACGAATGGGAGAAGGTAATTTCATTGGAGTAGTTTATGGTTCGTGGGGTAATTGAGTAAGCCAGTGTGCCCCATGGGATCAAAAAGGGTATGCCACCCAACTTCTCCCAGAAATGTGTGTGGGCTTTGCAGTGGAAAAAGATGTGAATGGTGGATTCTTCTTCCTTCATATTGCATATTGCGCAGGTCAATATTGATCCCAATTTGGGCATGGTATTTCCTACATGGGAGCCTATTGTGTAGACATCGCCATAGAAAAAAATTTATTTTGTTAGGACAGGATAGTGACCAAATCCAAATAAAATTTTGGTGTTTCATTGAATTTGGTATTATTAGATTGTACCAACTCTTGGTCGTAAAAGTGCCCTTGGGTGAGAGAGACCATATATGGAGGTCATTTATTGGTCCCTTTCTGCGGATTTTTTCCTTAAGAAAATTTTGTTGAATGTTAGTAGGGATATCCATAGACAGTTTATCCAAGTCCCAATTGTTATTGGAGTAGATGTCTCTTATTTTTAGATTATAAGTGGCAGACAAGATTGTACCTTCAATAAGACTTCTTAGACTATGAGAGTTTGGGAGCCATCTTGTCTCCCAAATGTTTAAATTGGAGTTTATGTGGGGAGACCATGTGATTCCCATATAGCATAGTTCTCATCCTTTAATGATGGCTTTCCAAATGAAAGATTGATTTATTTTGGAGATACCCTCTCCATATTTAGTTATTAGCATCCTTGTCCAATGGGTGGTGGGTTGAGTTAGGAGTCTCCAAACTAGGCTTGCTAGGTTAGTCAAAAATTTTGAATTTGCGCTACGAATGCTCAGCCTCCCCCCCCCCCCCCCCCCCCCCCCCCCCC
>ML272822.1:591-12309 GCA_005239495.1 Nicotiana undulata | reverse complement strand
GGATACTCACTGGGTACATATTGGTTTATATGTACTCATGCTGCACTTTCTTTTCTTTTTCTGTACTTGATTGCGCAGGTCTTGAGGCTGGTCCGTCTGGTCGTCCGTATGCTGATAGATACTGATCGTGGTGTCACTCCATACGGTGAGCTGTCTTCTTGGCGTCATCCTGATAGCACCCCTGGAGCCTTCTAGTTTCATTTTTGCTCAGTCTTTTGTCCCAGACTGAGGCTTGTATATTTATGTATATATATTTCAGTTGTGGTATCTATGTAGCCGCCCGTTGACACTGTGACACTAGTCCTGGTACACACTTGTTGTAGTTATGTTGGGTTTCGGGGTTGTATATATTTGGCCTAGCTGTGGTTCAGCTTGTATCTACGGCCCTACCTCATATCGCTGCTATATTACGCATTTTATTTGTTATAAATTGTAAATAACTGGAATATCGAGTTCTGGGGTAGTAACTCCTGAGGATTTATTTGTTGGCTTGCCTAACCTCGCCGTTAGGTGCCATCACGACCTGAACTAGGTTTTGGGTCGTGACAGATAAGTTTTTTTAATTCCTTGTAATAGATTGTTTTTTGAAAATGTCATGGCAAAATTTTATAACAGTTTTCCCTACAATATTCCAGTATTTTTGATAGAAAAAAGGGTGAAGACCACCTGGTCACGGGGCTTTAAAAGGTTTAAGGAGAAAATGACCTTCATAAATTCCAAGTCTAATAGTGGATCATTTAGGGATTTTAGGTCAACTGAGGAGTAGTTAAAATTTATTGCACCTAGTTTTTTTCCAATTGGAAGTGGAATGGGATGTTGTAAAGACTTTTGAAAAGTAATTTAAAATATGGGACATGATTAAGTGGTGGTCGTTAATGCAGTTTCCTGCCTCATCTTTAAAGTAGGTAATTTTATTTTTCCTCCTTCTATTAGAGGCAGATATGTGGAAATTTTTTGTATTTGCATCTCCATAATTTAGCCACATTATTCTAGACCTTAGTTTCCAATAATCCTCTTCAATTCTAATAATGTCATTGTATTCATTTTTAAGAGTACATTCTAGGTTTTGGAGGAAGGAGTTGTAAGCATAATGCCTAGAATTTTGTATACCCTGGAGTCTTGCCAGTAATTTTTTTTCTTCCTATAATGTCTCCAAAGGTCTTAATTTTCCACACTTTAACACTATGTACAAAGGAGTTGCTAGCCCTGTAATAATCAATGCCCGACCAGGTTGTTTTAATAATATTTTGGAAGTTCGGGTGTTTGCACCAAAAAGTTTCTAAACGGAAGAGTTGTAAATGAATTTTCCTACTTTTAGGGATAAGTTCTACTAAAATAGGGTTGTGGTCCGAGTAGGTTTTGGGTAAGTGAATGATGGAGAAATTTGGAAATAGTTCACACCATTTTTCATTGCCTAGGGTTTTATCTAATCTTTCCATAATAAGAACCTTTGTTCCTATGTCTATGATTTGACCATGTGTATTTGCATCCTTTAAAGCCTAGGTCCATAAGGTTACAATTAGAATTTTTTGATTGGAGATATTCTGCTCTACTGTTGTTAATAGGTTTTCCCCCATATTTTTCATTTGAATTCAGAACATCATTAAAATCACCCTCTAGCAACCAAGGCCCATTATAATTGTTTGAGATTGTTTCCAGGTTGTTCCAGACATAGAATTTCTAATTTGATAGTTTGTACTAGCATGAAGATAATAACCAAGTTTTACGTAAAGGGAGTATCTCAATCGTGGCATGGATCGCCTGATTTCTACGCGTAAAGTTATGGACTGTGACCACATACTGATTCCACATAAAGACCATGCCACCCGATTGGCCTTCCGTTGGACTTCAATTAGCTCAGAAAACCCAAAATCCTCCAGCATATGTTCATGGTTGACGATTCTGGTTTCTAGTAAAGTTACCATGCAGGACCTATGTGTATCTATCATTTCCCTTAGGTTTCTTCTGAAATTATCATTGTTACCCCCTCAAACATTCCAAATGATAAAGTTAGTTGGATGATTCATTGGTTGGTTTAGACTCAGACTCACTGCCTCCCCATTTTCCCTCACCCCTCCCAGAAAAACTGGATTCCTTCGTAAAAGGAACAAGTATCATGGCCCTGCTGCCCACAGTTAGGTCCCGTGGGAGCCTGATATCCATCAAGCATTTGTAAAGAGCCAGAGAACAGTTGAGAACATGTCTCTTCTCTTGCATCTCCCAGGACGGAAAGGAATTAAATCTTCATGTACACAGAAAGGAATTAAATATCCAGAAACTAAATATTAAGATCTTAAATACAATTAAATGATTTTAAAGAGATCACCTCAATATCATAATCATTATTCTCTTTAACTCAAATGAAATTATAAAAATACTTCCAAAATAATAATAATAGCTCGTTAGGTGTACATAATTTAATAATATATTTACAATTCTTTGAAGTTTTATACTTTACTTATTAAGATAGGGTACACGCGCAATGCGCAAACCTTAAGACTAGTGTATTAATATGCCCCCACATAGAGGACGATAGACCTTAAGAAGAACCAGTTTCTTTCTTGTCAAATAAAGAGAAAATCAATGAAGATATTATAAAATATAAAATAGATATTACCTGGAGAAAGCGTATGACAAGGTCTTTACATGATGTTTATTGACCTACAAGGTCCCTACACATGTTTAGTCTCCAAGGTCCCTACACAGGGATAGGAGAAAGGACATGCACATGGTGTTTATTGACCTGTGGAAAGCGTATGCAAGGTCCTTATATAGGTTCTTTGGAGATGCATGGAGGCCAAAGGTGTGTCGGTTGCCTACATAAGAGAGATTAATGACATATATGATGAAGCTAAGACTGGGGTTAAAACAGTGGAGGGAAACTCCGAGCATTTTTCGGTTGTTATGGGGTTACACCGAGGATATGCGCTCAACCCATTCTTATTTGCCTCGGTGATGGACGCACTAACACACCATATACAAAGGGAGGTTCCTTGGTGTATGTTATTCGCTGATGACATAGTGCTGACAGATAAGACGCGAGGCGGCGTCAATGAGAGGCTGGAGGTTTGGAGACAAGCCCTTGAGTCCAAGGGTTTCAAGTTGAGCATGACTAAGACGGAATACCACGAGTGCAATTTCAGTGCAGAGCCGAGGGAAGCAGGCATGGAAGTGAGGCTCGAATCACAGGTCATCCCCAAGAGAGTCTGTTTCAAGTACCTTGGGTCGATTATCCAGGGGGATGGGGAGATCGAAGAGGATGTCACATGCCGTATTGGGGTGGATGAAATGGAGATTAACATCTGGAGTCCTGTGATAGGAAAGTGCCACCGATACTCAAAGGTAAGTTTTATAGAGCGAGGTTAGACTGACCATGTTGTATGGGGTAGAGTATTGGCCAGTTAAGAACTCACATACCCAGAAGATGAAAGTAGAAGGAATGAGGATGTTGAGGTGGATGTAGGCACACTAGGATAGATAAGATTCGAAATGAAGATATTCAGGAGAGGGCGGGTTGTGGCTCCTATGGAGGCTAAGATGCGAGAAGCGAGGCTTAGATGATTTGGGCACGTACGGAGGAGAAGACCGGATGCCCCGCTTAGGAGTATGAGTTGTTGGTTTTGGCGGGTACGAGCAGAGATAGAGGGCGGCCTAAGATGTATTTGGGAAAGGTGATCAGACAGGACGTGGCGTGGCTTCAGATTTCTGAGGACATGGCCCTTGATAGGAAGGTGTGGAGGTCGTTCATTAAGGTTGTAGGTTAGGAGGTGGTTGAGGCTAGTCTGATAGAGTTGTGTATCCGATTGCTAGTGGTTAATATGTGTTCACACTAATCTTCGTTTTCATTGTGCCTGGCTTTATTTACTGGTAATTGTTATTGCTTTTTCACTTATTTTTTGGTTTTTATGTTGTTGTCATTATTTCTTGATTTTTCTATTGATGGTACTGATATAGTGTATCTTTTCGCCGTTTTGAACAGAGAGTCTTTCGGAAATAACCTCTCTACCTTTCTCGGGTTAGGGTAAGGTCTACTTACACACTACCCTCCCAGACCCCATTTATGAGATTTTACTGGGTTGTCGTTGTTGTCAGATGATCCTCCTTGCTTAAAGACTTACTAATTACTGGGTCTTTCGATTTATCGATTCGATTTTGACCCTTATCGATAATTACTTATCGATTATCGATTTATACATATGCTTATCATTGTCGTTTCAATAAGGTTTCGATTTTTTCGATTTATCGATTCGATTTTGACCCTTATCGATAATTACTTATCGATTATCGATTTATACATATGCTTATCATTGTCGTTTCAATAAGGTTTCGATTTTTTCGATTTATCGATTTTTGGGGCTTATCGATTACACCAATAAGAAAATTTTGCGGGATTCCACGGAAAGTATATCGCTATAAATACGCCTAACTAATATGGACCAAAAGAAGCTAAAATAAGACGAACACCGTTTATAACATAAAAATTGTGTCAACGAAGAGGACAATGTTTCCCTTCCTTATAAACGGTCTATGCACCATAACTTCCCATACACACGATGTAGAATCGTCTTCAAATACTCTCTCTCTTGGGTCCTCGGAATCAAACAAATCCAGTAACTTCAGTACATTCGAATGATCAATAAACCGCTTAGCTACTTTCGTATCTGTATCTGATGAAACCACATACCTTAACAACAATTCATAAACAAGCTGTAAATGAGGCCATGATGGCCCCAGATACGGCTCATCCTCCTCCTGTTGTTCCACATTTTCGGATCCTGTATTCTCATGAGAAGCAGGAGGTAAACAACGGAATATATTCACTGATATAATTTTTACCATTTCTTCTTGATTATTTTCACTGATTTTACCAGCACCTGATTGAACGTAATCTACAAGCTCAACAAGCGATTGTCTCTTAATCTCTTTCTCCCTCACAAATTTCATCGCATCTGTAAAATCAAAATGAATGCAACAAATCTGTAGTTTCTTAAAAAATAACACTTGCCGTTCCGATATCGGCACGTCACGGAACAAGGGAAGGTTCTCGATGCTTCTAGATGCTGCAGGAACTGCTGATGTCGTCATCACTGAAGGTGAATTTGTTGTTACGATGTTGCCTCTCGAAGCGTGGTTCACGACCACATCGGACGTCGAAACATTGCCGGAATTCCTACCTCCCAGCCGGAGTTCGCCGGAGTTCACTTTCTCTGCTGGGTTTGCATTTCGCCGGAGAAAGGTAAAAGCTGCGTTGAAAAATGGGTAGAGGAAATAATAGGGTTAGAGACTTAGGGTAAAGGAAAGGATATTATAGAATAAAGTTATATTTATCTTTTTAGTATATCTTATCGGTTTATCGATAAACCGATAACCGAGGAGGACAAAATCGAAATCGATAACTCAATACGGAAAATTTCAAAATCGAAATTGATAAACCGATAACAAATATCGATTCGATTTATCGATAAACCGATTCGATCACACAAATTACTGTTAATAGAATAATGTGCTCAAAGAAGTTGCAAAAGAAAGAGAGCTATTAGATTAAATAACAATATTTCTGAGGCAATCTTCTTTAAAATGCTATCAGCTATTCGAAATGAGACAAACTAAAATATAATTTTTCTTTACATGCAAGTTAGAAGAAAAATGCTCCATCATGTTATTGGGCAACTTAGATTCATCAAATAATTATGTATTTACGTGCAATAATTATGTTAGTCTAATGTGCTTCTAAACATATATGTATACCTAAAAATTCTAGGCTAGAATTCAACTGTTTTCATAAGGAATGAGGAATATCCTTTGAATTCATCCGAAAATATTATTTAATATGGTTATGTTTTACAATAACAATCTATAAAGCACATAACCATACAAGCTTCTATAATGTTGGGAATTTTTCTGCAATATATTTTCTCATAAGAAAACTTTAATATTTCATAGGAGAGATATCAACATCAATACTTAACATGAGCTTTACTTTCGAGACAGTAGCCAAAGCGATGCAAAAAACATCGCCAGCAAATAAGTATCAGATATGATTAGACCAAATAGCGTATCTCTAAACACATTACGTATTTCTATCCATAATACAAATCTATATCGAACTAATTTAACTAAACGGGTGATCTTTACGGACTCGACTGTAGACAATAAATTTGCATCGATAAAATAAAATCAAGATTGAAAAATATTGCAACAATAGTAGTATTTTATTTTAATATTTGAATAATACAAACTCTATGAATTCTTTGATTCTTCTTTCCAATAGTAAATAAATTCAAGGGCCTTTGAGCTTGGTCTTGAATCTATATTTGTTATCCGAACGATGATCTTGAATTCAACTAGCACGAACTTTGATTTGAACCCGTACTCCTTGAATCTTGATTTGTTCTTCGTTCTTGAGCTTGAGCTTGGTTTGTTCTTCGTTCTTGAGCTTGAACTTGGTTTGTTCTTCGTTCTTGAGCTTGAACTTGGTTTGTTCTTTGTTCTTGAACTTGATTGCTTGAAGCCAGAGGCGGATCCAGGATTTGAGGCTTATGGGTTCCTACCGTAATTTTAGATTAAATATGCATTAATAACTGGGTTCACAGTTAGATGTTTATAAATATTTAATGAATTTTTTAATACAAATACAAGGTCTACGCAAAAGTTACTGGGTTCCCGGAAACCCGTATTCTATTCTCTAGGTTCGCCCCTGCTTGAAGCTTGAAACTTGCGGAGGAATTTGCAGCGTTTGATCCACGAACTCTTTCTTGCTTCTTGCTATGACTTCTGGTGTCTTTTCTGGGTTATGAAGACCTATATTTATCGTTGTGGGGGGGAAGAGTAATGATAAGAACAAACTCTTTCTGACCAATCAAATCAAAGTGTGACAAGGCCGCATGTGATTAGCCAGAACATGTCACTTGCACACGTGACGCGATCATTGACTTTTTAATGTGACTTGGCATGCCTTATCATTTTGACACGTAACATGATCCTATTGGCTCTTCCATTTGACTTAGCATGTCACGTCATTTCACGCGTGGCACCAAACTGGGCCTCTAGGAAGATGATATCTTGGATCTAATGAAGTGGGCTCATTATTTGTAGCCCAATTAAATGGGCTAGCCCAAGTATATTGGACGTATATAATTAATCTAATTATATTAGCTTATAATATTATTTGGACTAGTATATTTAAAATATGATCCAAATTATTTATTGGAGTTAAATTCAATAAATTTTATATGCCTACAAATGCCTCATACTTCAAAACTTGTTGAGGCATAAATTTGTCAAAATCAAAAACGGGTAATGAAGTACTAGCGATCTATCAAATTTGGCTTAGGCGAGTTCAGAGCACAAAAAAATATCCATGTGATTTTATTATGTGTACACCCGGTCAATTATTTAAACAATATAATGACCATTTAATTTAAATAGGGATAAGACAAAACTATTGAAAGTTGTGATTTCAATATGCAATCATAATTGCCGCCTGACATCTACGATTCCTTTCGGGAAAAGAAGTGTTTCCTCATTGTGATACAATTTTATATAAGCTTTGCAATTATTACAACAATTCGAGTCCTTCTTGGATTCATTGTCGCCGCCGTAACCAGACGAATCCCAAATGGAAAAAAAAATTTAGCAGCCACCTCATACACCCGATCCCACATTTCACTTTCATCGCCTTTTGACATCTATAAATACAGTATACGCTTTATACTATTTATACTATTTGCTTCACTTTGGGCGCTTGCAAATCACTTTAAATTTACTTTTGAAGACTCGAAAGTACTAACGCGAAGGTAATTTCTTTTTATTGTCTTGTGCTTTTCTTCCTTTATTACTTTTCTATAGGTCAAACAAGAAATATATATTCTTGTTTAACGAGATAATCCAGGCATGAAGAAGACAATCACAAGGGATGACAGGGTACTCATCCCCGCCCAAATATTGAAAAGATTACTCTCATGGCTCAATTATCAGAGAGATTACTCTCAAGGTGACCCAGCTATCGGAGAGATTACTCTCAATGTGACTCGACAGTCGAAGAGATTACTCTCAATGTGACTCGACTATCGGAGAGATTACTCTCAATGTGGCTCGACTAGACTATCAGAGAGATTACTCTCAATGTGGCTCGGCTATCGGAGAGTCTCAAAATGACCTGGCTATTGGAGAGATTACTCTCAATGCTGCCAGACTATCGGTGAGATTACTCTCAAGATGGCCCGGATATCAAAGAGACTTACATGTTCACCTTAAGATTGGAAAGTATAGTTCCCTTTAAGGACAAACCCACGAAGAGGCCAATTAAAGGTGCAAAGAGACTTAAATGTCCACCTTAAGATTGGAAAATTATAGTTCCTTTCAAGGACAAACCCACAAAGAGGTCAACTTAAGGTGTAAAGGGACTTATATGTCCACTTTAAGATTGGAAAGTTATAAAGCTTCAACTCTAACCGACATCGACTTGAACACTTGGAAAACTTTGAAGATTTGGCGGACTTGAAGACTTCAACTTGAAGACTTGGAGGGCTTAAATATTTCAACTTGAAGAGTGGCGAACGTGAAGACTTCAACTTGAAGACCGACGAACTTGAAGACTTCAACTTGGAGATTTCAAAGGCTTAAATATTTCAACTTGAAGAGTGGCGAACGTGAAGACTTCAACTTGAAGACCGACGAACTTGAAGACTTCAACTTGGAGATTTCAAAGGCTTAAATATTTCAACTTGAAGAGCATGAAACTTGAAGACCGGAGGACTTAAAGATTTGGTAAACATGAAGACATAGTGAATCCCTGAACTTCAGTGCAAATACTTGGTAGCCTCCTAAAAGACTATAATCGCCCCATTGAAGTCATTGGTTTATCATGGAGACTTTCCCCCTCTAAGTTATATGAGATCCAAAGTTCAAAAGAATGAAATTTCAGCCTGATTTTCAAGTGTTGTTTGAATGAATTACTTCCATCATACTTCATTTGGACAACGACTAGGGCAATGTGTATCTTTTGAACTTATGCGACTGAACTCAAAATGAAACTTTAAGCTGCCTACGTGCCTCGGTGAAGAGGATCAAGTCGTACCGTAGTTCAGAATATGTGATTTTTATTTTTATTTTTTTTGTATCCTAACTTTTGCCTAGGCTATCTCTTTTGAGGTTTTCAACCTAGTGAGCCCCTTTTTTTATGTCCTAACTTTTGCCTAGGCCACCTCTTTCGAGGTTTTCAACCTAGTGGATTTTTTTGTGTGGTAGGCCATACACGGTTCAGACTCATGTGGGCCAGGAGTGTAGGAAAGTGCAGTTTAGGCTCGTATGTCAAGGAGCATATTGACTTGTAATTTAAACTCGTGTTTTGAGGAGTTTTGCAACTTGAACAATTTTCTCAAATTCGAAGATCTTTAAAACATGAAGACTTTGCCGAATTTGAAGAGATTTACGTCTTGAAGTTTGGCTCGAATTTGTAAACTTTGCGATTTGAAGTCCTTGCTCGACTTTGAAGAGCTTTTGACTTGAGTCTTTGCTCGTATTTGGAGAGCTTTGCGACTTGAAAGTTTTAGTTCAAAATTGGGGAGCTTCGTGACATTCAATATATACTCATGTACCAAGAAGCATTATCACTTGCAGTTTAGGCTCATGCGTAAAAGAGCATTATAACTTGCAGTTTAAGCTCGTGCGTTGAGGAGCATTATAACTTGCAGTTTAAGCTCATGCGTTAAGGAGCATTGCAACATGCATGGACTCTTCAGCTTCATCTTCGAATGAATACTTGCCCCCATTCTCAGCATCCTCTACTTATATTTCATCATGAGGCTCAAAGCCAGGAAACATTTGATCTCCACTTGCAGTCATACTCAATTCCATATCATGTGCACGAGTTGCTAGTTCTTCAAGTGTTTTGGGCTTTATGCCTTGTAAGATATAATGAAGACTCCAAGTCAAGCCTTGAATGCATTTTTCGATGCCATAAGTCTCATTAAGGCGATCTTTGCAGTTGAGGCTTAAGCTCCTTCAGCGGTTGATGAAGTCAATAACTAGTTCATCCTTTCATTGATGAGCGTTTGTAAGTTCGGTCATTCTTATGGTGCATCTTGTGCTATAGAAACGATTGAGAAACTCGTGCTCTAACTGCTCAAAACTATCGATTGAACTAGATTCGAGATCTGTGTACCAACTGAATGCATTACCTTTGAGAGATCGAACAAACTGTTTGACAAGATAATCACCGTACGTTACAGCATTGTTGCAAGTTTCAACAAAGTGCGCTACATGTTGTTTTGGATTTCTCATACAGTCGAATTGTCGCAACTTAGGAGGTTGATAACCAACATGCATCTCACTCCTTTTGAGGATGAAGATCCCAAAATAAGGGTTGGTACAGACGACACTTGGAGTGCTTGTTGTCCTAAAGAGCTCGCTTTGTTCCTTGTAACTGGATCAAATCTTTCAAAGGTAACATTGAGTATATTTTCCACATCAGCATAGAACTTGGAATTAGCAGCCTTAATGGAAGTTGATATGGAGTTGATTTTCTGTGAAGCCATTTCGATGTTCTTGAACTTTGATGATTGAAAAGTTGAGATGAGAGGTAGAGATTGTCTCGCTGGGCGTGCCAAAATTTGTAGACAATAAATTTGCGTAGAGAAAATAAAATCAAGATCGAAAAATATTATAACAATTGTAGTAATTTATTTCAAATATTTGAGTGTTACAATCTCTATAAATCCTCTGATTCTTCATTCCAGTAGTAAATAAATTCAAGGGCCTTTGAGCTTGGTCTTGAATCTATATTTGTTGTCCCGAATGATGATCTTGAATTCAACTAGCACGAACTTTGATTTGAACCCGTACTCCTTGAATCTTGATTTATTCTTCGTTCTTGAGCTTGAGCTTGGTTTGTTCTTCGTTCTTGAGCTTGAGCTTGGTTTGTTCTTCGTTCTTGAGCTTGAACTTGATTGTTGAACTTGAACTTGATTGCTTGAAGCTTGAAACTTGCGGAGGAATTTACAGCGTTTGATCCACGAGCTCTTTTTTGCTTCTTGTTGTGATTTCTGATGTCTTTTTTGGGTTATGAAGACCCCTCTTTATCGTTGTGGGAGCTAAGAGTTATGATAAGAACAAACTCTTTCCGATCGATCAAATCGAAGTGTGACAAGGGCGCATTTATGTGATGACCCAAAAGGTCATCTTATGTAATTTAAGCTATATCTGTGTTCCGAGGCTCCGAGAGTCTCCGTTAGCCTCACCTCGATATGCGTGCACAGCCCGGGTGTGTAGCCGGGAAGCTTATATGTGAAAAACTGATAAAAGAATGAGTTTTGATAATTAATAAATGAATATAGTTGACTTTGGTCAACATTTCTGGCAAACGGACCCGGACCCGTGATTTGACGGTCCCGGAGGGTCCGTAGGAAAATATGGAACTTGGGCATATGCCCGGAATCGAATTCCGAGGTCCCAAGCCTGAGAAATGAATTTTAAAAGAAATTGTTTTCTGAAAATAATAAAGGAATATGAAAGTGAATAATAATGTGGAAACCTCGTTACCGGGTCCGTATTGAGGTTCCGGAGCCCGGAACAGGTTTATTATATACTATCTGTCTTATCTGTGGAATTTGGGGTAAAACGGGCATGAATTGAGTGGTTTCGGATCAAAAATGAGGTTTTGAGGTTTTAAAGAATTTGAAATGTGACTTGGAAAGTGATGTTATGTTCCCGAGGTCC
>MDKH01100151.1:0-12063 GCA_005239495.1 Nicotiana undulata | reverse complement strand
CCCATAGGCTTGGCATGTATATATATGTGTGTAGGCATGTATGTCTTCAGTCGCGTCCTCGTCGTCCAACTAGTACTTTATTATTTTGGCTTGTCTACCTTTTTTTTTATATGGATTATTGTTATTCAGGTCATGACCTTAACGGTCAAGGCTTAGTATTTCAGATGTTGTGTTGCTCGGTCTGTTGGGCCCCCAGTTTAGTTAGCTAGTATGTTTAGTGGCTAACTCGATCGAATACAGTATCGAGTGCCAGTCGTGCCTCCTCTAGTTTGGGGCGTGACATAATCAGCCCATCCTTGATCTACAACTGATCGCGAATATTTCGTCCTTATGTTATTCGGCTTGGCAAGTTTCCCTCGATCTTGCCTCATCTCGGTCTTGTTCATTCCCGGGGCCAAACTTAACGATGTAACATCACACATCGGTTTGATATAATTCGAGGTCGAACCTTAACCCGTCATATTCTAATTTCGATTAGCCACACAAGAGGCGAGCACGATTTTGACTGTATACAGAGGGATCTTGTGAGGTTATTCTCTTGGGGTATTTGGGACTAGTTTTGGTATAGTGAAATTGTTCTTCTCCGCTTGTGGACGTAGGTCACCTTGACCGAACCACGTTAAATTTGTGCCTTCTTTATCTACTTTAATTATCGTTATTATCAACTTGCATTATCTTTGTTATTATCATTATAACGTTATTTGGCCAAATTTCGCATTGCTTGGGTTCCCGATCCTAACAAATTAGTATCATAGCAGGATCTAACCGGGTTAGTTCAAAATAGCCAAAATGACGCTAACAAAGACTTGGGTTGAGAACTTTTACCAAAGTGCAAACTTCAGAATGTGGCAATTAAAGATGGAAGCTATCCTAATTCAGGATGGCTTAGATTTGGCACTGCAAGGAAATAAGAAGAAGCCACATAAAATGACGGACGGGAAGTTTGCCGTCATAGACAAAAAGGCAAAATAAGGTATTATCTTAAATATCTCAAATGAGGTTTTGCGTGTAGTTACAGCAGAAAGCTCAGCCAAAGGAATATGGAAAAGCTGAAAACCCTATATATGAAAAGGAAAGTAGAAAACAAGCTTTACCTAAAGCAAAAACTCTACACTTTTCGTATGGATGAAGGCACATCTATAATTACACATCTTGATACTTTTGATTCCATTCTTATGGATTTAAGTAACATAGATTCTGAAATCAAAGATGAGGATCATGCTGTGTGATTGTTTGTTTCCTTACCCTAGTCGTGTAAGCATATAAGAGATACTATGCTTTATGGAAAGAATAATATCTCTTATAAAGATATCAATCCATTTTGAAATCAAAAGAACAAATAGATAGGTATATTACTTGGGAAACTAGTGGGAACCAAGGGGAAAGCTTATTTGTAAGAGGTAAATCCAATAAGAAAGATTCAAGTAGTGAGAGACCTAAATCAAGGTCAAAATCCAGATACAGAAATGTCATATGCAAATACTGTCATAAGAAAGATCACATTATTTATGAATGCTTTAAGTTGAAAAACAAAGAAAAACATAAAGAAAAGAAAAATGTGCACCAAAAACACGCGGAAGCAAGTGTAGCTAGTGATGAGACCGAGGAAACTATTTTTTTAGCAACTAATAATAGTTTCAAATCTAACAATGAGTGAATTTTAGATTCGGGTTGTTCTTATCATATGTGTCTCAATAGGGATTTATGTACCATATATGCATCTATTGGAGGTAGGGTTGTCTTGATGGGCAAAAATGCTGCCTACAAAGTTAATGGAAAAGGTACAATCCGAATCAAAATGCATGATGGTGTGGTGAGAACTCTCGCCGATGTTAGACATGTTCCTGACTAGAAGAAAAATCTCATCTCTTTGGGCACTCTAGAATCTCTAGGGTGCAAGTACACAGGTGAAGGTGGAGTTCTAAAAGTTTCTCATGGTGCTCTTGTGATCATGAAAGCATACAAATCTGGTACATTGTATACTCTATTGGGATCTACTGTTACAGGTGTTGCTGCAATTTCAACATCAGATAAATAAGATTCTGACATCACCAAATTGTGGCATATGCGATATGAGTCAAAAAGGTCTTTCCATCCTCAGCAAAAGAGGTCTCTTGTATGGCCAAAGTACCGAAAATATGGAGTTCTGTGAACACTATGTGTTCGAGAAGTAGAAAAGAGTCAGCTTCAAATCTCCAACAATTTATAGAACAAAATGTATTTTAGATTACATTCATTCAAATCTTTGGGGCCCTTCACATACCTTGTCAAAAGGTGGTTCCAAGTACATGTTAACTTTCATTGATGATTATTCAAGGAAGGTTTGGGTTTATTTCCTGAAAAATAAAAAGTTATGTTTTCTTAACTGCAAAAAATGAAAAGTTTTGATTGAGAAGCAAACATGAAAACAGGTTAAGCGACTTAGAACATATAATGGCTTGGAATTTTATAATGATAAATTTAACATATTGTAACAAGAATGAAGAAATTGCTCTACACCGTACTGTGAGAATGAAAATCAGCAAAATGGGGTGGCAGAAAGGATGAATAGAACTCTTTTGGAAAGGGCTCATTGCATGATTTCAAATGCCGGGTTGACAAATGCCTTTTGGACGGAAGCAATCTCTACAACTTGTTATATTGTCAACTGTGCTCCTTCTACGCCCTTAAACTTTAAAACTCAGAGGAAATATTGTCAGGTACTCCTGCTAATTATTCTAATTTAAAGATATTTGGTTGCCCTGCATACATGCATGTAAATGATGGAAAATTAGAGCCAAGGGCTAAAAGGTGCATTTTCCTTAGTATGCATCTGGGGAGAAAGGATACCGCCTTTGGTATCCTGATCTCATGGCACCAAAATTTATTATTAGCAGAGATGTAACCTTTGATGAATCCTCTATGTTACATTCCAGAAAAGAGTCTTTTAGTTCTTGTAATACAGATAAAGGAAAGTGTACACAGAAGTAGGTGAAGGTTGAGATTGGCATTCCTTCTGAGCCAAGCTCATCCACTTTGGATCAAAATACAGTTGAAAATCCTGAAGTTGAGCTAGAAGTGTACAGAAATTGCTCGACGCCTCGTGTCTTGCTTGCCTTAGTTGTCATGTATGATTTGGAATTAGAACAACTTAATGTTAAGACAACTTTCTTACATGGCTAACTTGAGGAACAAATATACATGCATCAACCCGAAGGATTTGAAATTTAAGGAAAAGAAGATCATGTTTGCTTGTTGAAGAAATCCTTGTACGGATTAAAGCAGCCTCCAAGACAATGGTACAAGAGGTTTGATTCCTTTATCTTGGGTCATAGTTATTCTAGGAGCATGTACGATAGTTGTATTTGCTTTCGGAAATTATATGATGGTTCATTTGTATACTTATTATTATATGTGGTTGACATGTTCATTGTTGCTAAGCATTTGACAAAAATTCACAATTTGAAGAGTCAGCTGAAAAGTGAATTTGAGATGAAAGATTTAGGAGCAACTAAGAAAATCCTGGGCATGGATATCAAAAGAGATCGAGGAGCCAACAGGCTTTTCCTAACCCAAAAGAAGTATTTGGAGAAAGTCTTGGAGAGGTTTGACATGAAAGATGCTAAACCACTTAGTACCCCTCTTGCTGCTCATTTTAAGTTATCAGTTGCTCAGTCACCGCAATCAGAGGAAGAAGAGAAGTATATGGCACAAGTACCTTATTCTAGTACAATTGGCAGTATTATGTATGCATGGTATGTACACGTCCAGATATTTCACAAGTAGTGAGCGTGGTAAGCCGGTATATGGCTTGCCCTAGTAAAGCACATTGGCAAGTAGTGAAATGGATTCTCAGATACTTGCGAGGTATTTCAAACACATGTTTGAAGTTTGGGAGAAATACTTACACCTTGATTGGTTTTGTAGACTCAAATTATGCAGGTGGTCTCGACAAAAGAATTTCACTGACAGGCTATGTATTTTGCATTGATGGTTACGCTATCAGTTGGAAAGTTACATTACAACATGTAGCTTTATCTACTACCGAAGCAGAATATATGGAAGTAATCGAGGCGATCAAAGAAGCCTTATGGTTGAAGGGTCTATTTGCTGAACTCAGTTTACACCAATATGGTATTGCTATTTTCTGTGATAGTCAAAGAGTCATTCACTTGACTTAAAATAAGATGTATCATGAGAGGACGAAGCACATTGATATCAAGTATCATTTCATCTGAGAAACCATTGCTGAAGGAAAAGTCTCTATTCAGAAGATCAACACTAGAGACAATGTTGCTGACACCTCTTCCAGTGTCCAAGTTCAAGCTTTGCCTGAACTTGATTGGCATTTATGAAAAATAATTTTTCCCATTGGGGTTTTTGCGGAGAGGTTGAAGCAAATTTACTATATCATCCAAAATTAGGCCAAGCCGCATATTCGTAATATTGCCAATATTTTGGCTTGTGAGGTCCATCTCACATAGGCATAAGCCTATTTGCAAAAAAAAAAAAGATGGTTGGCGGTAACTCTTCCTTGGAGCCAAAGTTTGCATTGTGTGGTGGAGATTATTTGATCAATTTTCTTTTTGCTTTTATTAGTGCCCGGAGCCCAAGCTTGGGTCCTATAAAAGGAGAGTCATCTCTCTCATTTCAAACCCACCTTCATATACAAAAGTAGAAATATTTCTACTATTTTTTGTCTTCCTTTTCATTATAGAGTATTTTGTAAGAGAGTGAGTGTTGGAAACACTTGTGTGAACCCTTTCTTTAGAGTGATCTTGTGAAGTTATTCTCTTGGGGTATTTGGGACTAATTAGAGTGTTTACTCTAATTTTATACTCTCTGTTGTACTCTTGTTGGTATAGTGAAATTGTTCTTCTCCCGCTTGTGAACGTAGATCACCTTGACCGAACCACGTTAAATTTGTGTCTTCTTTATCTGCTTTAATTTCCGTTATTATCAATTTGTATTGTCTTTATTATGATCATTATAATATTATTTAGTTAAATTCCGCACTACTCGAATTCCCAATCCTAACACTAATTCTATTTCTTTTTAGTAGCAATAGAACTCGACAAATAACAAAGTTTGTGATGACTGGTCCAAGTCTACACCTTTTAAGGCATGATTTCTCAGCAGGACAAGTGTCAGGTCAGATGGCCTTTTCCTTTTTAAAATTACCCCTCAATAATCATAATATATGTAGCAAATTCGTACTTCTCCACCCTCTAATTTAGACTATGAGACAAGTTTTCAGGATCTAAGATCCTTGTGATATTTTACATTTCGTATGAAAAGTGTCACTTATTTTAAGTTAAGAGTGGACCTATATGCACTACAATTTAGGGGACAACATTAAGGTACATATTATAGCTATTAAAGAAGTTACGACAAAACAATGGTCTTTTAAGCTAGCGTTTGGTCATAGATTTTCAAATTCGTTTTAAAAAATCTGTTTTGGGTGAAGTTTGGCTTGAAGATAAAAATGTATTTGGATATGCGTTTTGAAAACATATTTTCCAAATTTATTTTGGAAAAACATGTGTATTACGAGGGATTTGGCCTAAAATCTGCTATTGAGTTGGTTTTGGGATTTAGAATTTTGCCAAAATATAAGCAAAATTTATGGCGAAACATATTTTTACCAAATAAAACCCAAATTTATTTTGACAAAACTTATGGCCAAACAGGTCCTAAAAGTTTGGAGGGGCAAGTATGGCCCATCTTGCCCCCCTTAGTGATACTCTAAACTAACTTAACCACTAAAACTGAGATTTTTTAACTTTAGGAGCTTCAAGATGAACGCATATTCAATTAAATATTGTTCAACCCTAACTACTAGTCTTCTTGTACAACGAGACTATTCTCATTAACTAATCCGATCCGGGGAAAAAACAAAAGAATTAAACGTTAACTAGTGTGAATAGGCATGCTTTCGTCTTATTCTCCAAAACAAGCAAAATGTATGCCTTTTTTCCTGTAAGATCACTTAAAAGTTATTGTTGTTTCTTTTCATGTTATATGCATTTTTCTTAGCTTGGTGGAATGCTATTATCAAAACTTTGGCCTCGCAAGTTCGATTTCAGTGACTGATCACAGTTGTCTACTTGGGCTTTTTTTATTTACACGCAGTTTGCAAGTCAGTGATTCCATGCATCAAGAAATAGCTAAAGGAAGGGAAATCAACCGAGATCCTGATAGTAGTGGCTAGCGAGAGCAGATTGAGAGTTTGGAGAAAAACAAACACGAAACTTTGTTCCTCCGTAATTAATTATTTGAGACTTCAAATGTACGTCGCATGTTGTCTCCTCGTTTCAAATGACGATAATGCTCATAGATACAATCTTGCTTTTATTCTATTTACACACACAAACATTAAGTGCACGCTCAATGACTTAGGATCATGTAATCTCAGCCTCTCATGCCCCACACAACTCACGAGTAACAAAAAAGAGAATGAAATTTTCTTCCCACTTTTGATATTAAAATAATACTATTAAGGAATGGTGACTTTCTAAAAGAAGTTAGATTGTCCAAGTACAGGGAATGAACTTTTCCCATATAAAGTTTCAAGACACCTAAAATAGAAAACCAAGATTGAAAATTGAAGATACTTTTCAGACGTATCAGACAAATATTCCCTCCTCATCATTTCCTTACCATTAGGTCACTATCTACTTTTGCCACCCCACGTTTAAAAAAAGAAAAACAAAGCATTTCTGAGTTTTTTCACTATCCTGGGAAAATATAATCTTTTGTAAATTTTTCAACTATTGGATTTTGTATATGGTGGTTTGGTTAGTAGACACTGACACTTGTCGTTATTGTGCTAGGCGGCCACCGCCAATTGGACTTGTAATATGCTTGGCTATTACACTATTTCCATGAGCACTCTGAAACTTTGGCTCATCACAATCATATTTCTCAAGTCTTAAAGTTAGTTTTTATCTTTAATTCGTAGTAGTAAATTTACAGTACGATGTCTTTACTTATACGGAAGAATTCCAATAAGCTAACCACCCAATATCTTGCATCTGGCGCTATTCAGAAGATGGATTGAGGTATGTTTTGTATTCATATATACATGAAATATATAGGTATAAATGTTTTTTGTACTCATATTAAATTGTTCACACACTAAAATGTCTGCGTTATTTCTGATGAAGACAGCCTTCGGACGTTCATGAGGACAAGCTTTTGCTCTAATGGAGTAATTACTATGGGTGGCAAATGAGATCACTTCTGGATTATTAACCGGAAATAACGCTTGATCCACTTTGTAAAAATTACTATTGCTTATATTTCTACTCTGTTAGGATTAAAGCACGTTGACCAAAAATCAAAAATTTTAAAGCACATTAGTCAAAATTTTGAAGCACCGGCAAGCCTGACGATCATCAGAATTTTCAGCTACAATTAGAAATATTCTGTTGATTGATTAGAATTTTGTAGCCAATTGAACAGAATACAGCAACCATCAACATTTTGTGACGATCACCATAACCTGCAAAATTATGGCAACCATCAGAATTTTGAGGAATCACCGTAATTTCTGATCAGCGTGCTTTAATATTCTGATCAGAAATTATTTTTCAAAAACTTTTCTTACTCGGGTAAATTTTTTTAGAGAAATATTTATTTTTATCCACTCCCAAAAATAATAACTGATTTTTTATATATATATATATATATTATACTTTTTAGCTAGCAAATATATATAATTTTGATCGATGGGCTAATTTTATATTTTGCGAAATTTTTATTGTGGCATCAAATGATCCTATTTGTTTCATTCTCTCGTGGCTTATAATATCTATTTCATCTTTAGGGGAAATTTTTTAGAATTACCCAGATTTATAATTGTTAATTGAAAAATAATCACATTTTTTAAAGTAATTAAAATTTAGCCATTTTTTCATGTAAAGATCTGAGCAAAACATCCAAAATAAATCCAGCATAACATGTTGGGAATTCAAAATTTTTACATGTGAGATTCCACCATATTCCCTCCGGTTCACTATAAGTTACCAGTTTTCTTTTTCATTTTGGTTCAAAATAAGTGTCAAGTTATGTAATCAAGAAAGAATTCAATTTGTTTTTACAAAATAACCCTTATGTAAATATTCCTAAAAAGTTTTGTTACTCCTCACATTAAATGTTTAATTAGAGGTAGTTTAGTCCTAGTAGGTATTTTTGTATAGAATTTAATATTTTCTTAATGGGCGTGCTAAAAGCAAATTGGTCACTTATTATGAACCTGAGGAAGTAATGTACTGGAGTTCCACCATAATATGTTGGAAGTTTATACGCATGAGCTCCATATCCAGCATATTATGCTGGAACTTTCTGTGTGCTGGACTTCCAACATAATATGCTTGAAGTTTATAGTTTATACGCATGAGCTCCATAATCCAGCATATTATGTTGGACTTTCCGTGTTTCAGCAAAATAGTGGGGGCATTTGCATCTATACCTATTTTTTGGGTCACCTTTTAACTTATACCTGCTTTTCACAAAATTGCAACAGTACTCACTTTTCGGGTAACTTTAGACGTACGGGCTTGAAGTAGCAAAAATTTATGTCTGAAGTTTGAACTTCAGAATTTTTTGCGTGAAGTGTAGCCTTATCAAAGCAACACTTCAGATATTTCAGCCTAAAGTTTGGCTTGACTTGCAAAGGCAATCACGCAAACTTCAGTTTCATAGTGCAATGGCAAACTTCAGTTCAATAAAACTATAACATGTTTTGGCGAAGTTTTTGTTTTGTAATTGCTGAACTTCATCATTCTAGGAGCTGAAGTTTTGTTTTATAATGGCTAAACTTCAGCATTCTAGAAGCTGAAGTTTTGTTTTGTATTTGTTGAACTTCATCATTCTAGGAGCTGAAGTTTTTGTTTATATTTGAGGAACTTCAGCATTCTTAGAGCTGAAGTTTTGTTCTGTCTTTCTTTGATTTGAGATGGCTTTAAAATATAACTTAAGCCAAATTCAGGATTAAAGTTCAGGATTCTACCAATCTAGTTTAGTAAAGCACAGTTAACCCAATTCTGACTTTTTTTCTTAGCGCAGGCATTGAGGCAGGGAAATATAAAAGCAAAAATAGATTCGAATTGAACGTGAACAAGCTTTAGCTTCGTGGGCGCCATTAGAAATGCATTTTGTTGTATTCTTCAGAATGCTTATGTTCCATGTAATGCGAGTGCCATGTGTTTGAGAGAGAAAAGAAGAAGAGGAAAAGAAAAGGAGGAAGAAAGGAGCGCATAGGTCAGGAGGAAGAAGAGGAGGAGCCTTAAGCTGTCAAAATTAGGGTTCAGAAGCTAAATGAATTTTCCCCTGCTCAGCTCGTTCCCCAAATAATGCAGACACCCATCTTTTTCAATTCCAACATTCCTGACGAAGCCATTTGGACTCCAAATGCAAATGGTAAGTTCACTTGTGCCTCTGCATGGGAAGTGATCAGGAAAAGGAAACAACATACCTTCTCTAACAAATGACTTGGCATAAAAATATCCCTTTCAAGTGGTTTTTTTGTCTGTGGAGAGCCCTCAGTAACAATCTTCCTACTGACGACATGGTTCTTCCCTTTAGTTCTCCTACGGTCACTAGGTGTGTTTGTTGCTCTTCTCACGCCAGTGACACAGTGGACCATCTATTTAGTGTGGGAAACTTTGCCAGAATCGTGTGAGGGAGATTCAGTAGTCCGGTTGGAGTGCAAACATAACATATTCCCATCAGACTCCTCCTAATGAAATGGTGATGCTTAAATAGCCATAATGAGGTTCATAAACTCTTCCTTCACACCCTTCCCATCATCATCTGTTGGAATCTATGGAAGAATAGATGCAGTGCCAAATATGGGGCCAAAAATTCTTCACTGACTAGAGTCTTTTTCTCTATTCACTCTGACATCAATATGCTCCTGAGAGTTAGTTTCCCTGATATAACGTGACCCCTTAATTGGCAGGAATTATACCCTTTGATTGAGAGACTACGATATCAAACATTATCCACTCAGGTTACTTGGGAAAAGTCAATTCCTGATTTTGTAAAAATCAACAGTGATGGTAGTGCTTTAACAAATCCAGGAAAGATAGGAGCAGGGGTGATTGTTAGAGACCACAATTGTACATTCATCCATTCCATTGATGCTCCTATTGGGGAAGGCACAAACAACTTTGCAGAAATTAAGGCAACAATTTTAGGAATCAAATGGTGTTTAAACAATGGCTTCACCAAGGTCTACCTGGAGACTGAATCTGCTCTCCTGATCAAGTGGTTTACTAATGGCAAAGATTTCCCTTGGTCTCTGAAGATGAAGTTGCAATAGCTCATAGCCCTCAGTACGCAATGTGAAAGATTCATGTGTTCTCATGTGTACAGAGAAGCCAATTATCCTGTTGATTCCATTTCAAAGCTCGATCATGAACTCAATGCAATAACCAACTACACCTCTACATCTTCTCTCCCAAATAGGATAAGGGGCAGATCTTACAAGACTATCTGGGCACCCCAGCATTCAGGCACAAAACAACCAGGAGGATTAAAGCTCCTGCTCAACAGGTCCCAATCCTTCCTTCGATGGTCATGCTTGATCCCCCTTCAGCTTTGGAAGCAGTCACATCAAAGCTCAGAAATGAGCTAGGAAGAACATCCCCCAACCATGACCAGATCTATGGGGATAGGAAAAGATATGTCATCCTTCAAACTAACTTTCTCTTCTTTTTTGCAGGTGTTCTATCCAGCAAATTGCATAATCTATTGGTACTCCTCCTTTGTGTGGTATCATCAATATTATTGCTCAATCTGTTGGAGGAGTAAGAATTAAAGGTGGCTAAGGGGCCGGGTTGACCCGTCACCGGACCGCCCCAGACCGGTTAAAACCGGAACCGGACCGGCCCGGTTCATAGGGGGCCGAGTGGGGCTGGGTAGGGGGGTTAGGGAGGTTGAAACATTTTTTTTTTCTTAACGGGTAACCGAAACGGTCAAACCTGGTCCATATGAACAGTGCTGGTACCGGTTTAACCGGCCCGGACCGGACCGGTTCAACGACACAATATTTTATTTTATTTTTAAATTTTTTAAAACTTGTGGGGCCCACTAGCCGTTGGCAACGGTCACCCCTGGCAGGGATCCGTTGCCCAACGAGTAAATTGCAATAATAGCCCCTTTTTCTTTAAAAATTAACCTATTTTCAATTTACAAAATTAACCTTCTCTAAAACTATAAATACCCCCCTCCCTCTTCTTCATTTCTTCACTTAACTATCATTTCTCAATCTCAATTTCTCTCATTCTCTCATTCTCCAATTTTCAAGACTTCAAGTCTTCAATTCATCTTCTAATTTATTTGGCTCTTTTATTTGGAATTTAATTTATCGTGTTTTATCATTCGGATTTTGAAGTTTGAACAATTGAACTTCAAAATTGAAATACTTGCTTGACGTTTGATTTGGAGTTGCGTAATCATCAAGTGCTCAATTTACTGCCGAATTCGGTGCACTCTCTCCAACTCTTTCTCTTATTTATTATTTTATTTGCATATTTAATTTTTGCTTATACTTAAATTTTACAATATGTTTAATGCTGCTAAAAGAGCGTGTAGAAAAGTTACTGGTAGGGGAAATAAAAGAAGAGGTAGTCCTTCAACATCTGGTAGTAATAGTAATATCCCATTTACACATGTTTCCGAAACTTCGCCTAATGATAATATAGATTATGAACAATTACAAGAAGATTTTGGAATAGAAGATAATGAATTAGAAATGGAAGATGAGATACCAGTTACATCTAGTAGTGCTGGAGCTGATAGTGTTGGAGTTGCTACAAGGGGTGGTGGTCGTGGAACTAGTAGTAGACCACATGTGGCTCCGACTAGTAATTGTAGAAAAAGAAGTAAGGTTTGGAATTTTTTTGCGATAATTGAAGGTACTGACAGAGTTATATGCAAACTTTGTAAACTTGATTTTAAACATCTGACTGGAGGAAATTTAGGGGGGACTGGGACTCTTACTAGACATATAAAAATTGATCATCCTATAGAATGGGGCTCTGATGGTGATGGAAATCAAACAACTCTTAACCCTAC
>MDKH01139058.1:0-21248 GCA_005239495.1 Nicotiana undulata | reverse complement strand
ATCAAATAATTTGTCGAGATTTTTATAGGAGGATATGGCGAGCAAAAATCACGCGCTCACAGCCTCGTAATCAAGAACAATAAAATCAGCAGAAAGAATAAACTTTCCCACTCGAACTAACACATCCTCAATAATTCCTTCTGGCATAACTAGTGATCTATCAGCCAACTGCAAAGTGATTGTAGTAGGTTTAAGCACCCCCAATCCGAGTTTCTTGAACAAAGAGGATGGCATAAAATTTATACTAGCCCCTAAATCACATAGGGCTCTACCAACTTCTTATTTTCCGAGAGACAAAGGAATTGTGAAACACCCTGGATCCTTCAACTTAGGAGGAAGTTTACTCTGAACTCTAGCACTGCACTCCTCAGTAAATGCAACTGTTTCAAACTCTGTATGTCTTCGCTTGTTTGCCACAATATCCCTAAGATACCTTGCATACTTAGGCACTTCTTGTAAAATTTCCACCAACGGCAAATTCACACGCACTTGGCTCAAAATATCTAAGAATTTCTTGTACATAGCATCATCTTTTTGGTTTTGAAGTCTTTGTGGAAACGAAGGTGGTGGCCTTGTCACTATTTCTGGCTTTTCTTTCTTATTCTCCTCAATGGGCTTAGGAACTAATTCTCCTTCAGGTCTAGCTGTATACTTCTTTTTATCTAGAACTTCTTCTAATTCTCTTCCATTTCTAAAGGTGACCTCATTGACTTGAGCCTTAGGATTAGGCTCATTATCACTCGGGAGAGCTCTAGCAGGTCTAGTATTTTGATTTGTTTCTAACTGACCCATTTGCCTCTCAAGATTTCTAAAATCGGTCCAGAGTTGTTGATTGTCAAGCAACAACTTCTTCAGCAAGTCATTCGTACTCTCTTCTGTTTGTTGGGGTGGCTTCTGAGGGTGATTGAAATTTCCTTGGGGCTTATACTGATTCTGATTCTGTTGATTTCCGCCCCATGAGAAGTTAGGATGATTCCTCCAATTTGGGTTGTAAGTGTTCCCATATTATGCATGCCGATTCATCGGACCTCTGTTTTGTTGCCCCACATAGTATATAGATTCAGGATTCAAGGGTCACATGTCACTCATATGACTGTCACCACATAGTTCGCAGCAAATAGACATTTTTTGTACATGTTGCAGCTGTTGTGTTTGTTGCATTGTTATTCTGTTCATCTGATTTGTCAGCTTTGCAATATCTGCTCTCATGGCTGAAAAGTCATCAAGCTCAATCATCCCGGTTTCCTTCTGTTTAATTGCTCTTCTTGCATCCCCATCTCCTTGCCAACTATGATCATTAGCAGTGAAGTTATTGAGCAAGAGTTGAATTTCACTGTACGGTCTGGCCATGCAACTACCCCCACAAGCTGAGTCAAGATTCATCTTTGATGCTTCGTCTAGCCCATCAACAAAAGTGTGCCCCAATACCTCATCGGTCTGACAATGATGTGGGCAGTCTCTGAGTAGCTTCTTGTATCTTTCCCAAGCTTGACGAAGTGTCTCGCCATCCCGTTGTTGAAACCCAAGAATTTGGCTCCTCAGCGATTTTGTCTTTTTAGTAGGGAAAACTTGATTAAGAATTTCCTTGCTAAATCATCCCAAGTGCGGATTGAATTTGCGGGCTCCTTTTGCAACCATTCCTTAGCTTCCCCCAATAGTGAAAAGGGAAATAGTGTCAGCCTGACATAGTCCTTGGAAACGTTCGGATAATTGTAAGTGTCCGTGATTTCCAAGAAGCTCTAAATATGCCTCTGCGGGTCTTCATGAGATAGACCCACATACTGCCTTGTGGACTGAATCAGTTGTACCATGTACTGTTTGAGTTCAAAATGCCCAGTGATATCAGGCTTCACGATAGCTTGAGTCATATTAGCAAGATTGGGCCTTGCAGCCTCTATCACCGGACGCTCCTCATTACCTGCCATCTCTATTGGCTATGGTTGAACTACGATGTCCAACTCTCTTTCTATTCTCGTTCTAGCTTCGACCTCCCTCCTTTCTCTATGAAGTGTGCGTTCAATTTCTGGATCCAGAGGAAGGAGGTTGTTTGCGCTTCTACTCCTCCGCATTCAAGAGAAGAGCATGCGTTAACACAAACAAAGCAAACGGAAAAGTAAAACTTGAACAAATAAGTAATAAAAGCTTAACTAAGTCAAATAGCTAATTTCTAAGTCCCCGGCAACGGCGCCAAAAACTTGTTGCGACCAAACACACTCACGCAAGTATACGTGGTCGTCAAGTAATAAAGTAGTAAGTAGAGTATCGTCCCACGAAGACTTATGATTAACTTTTGACGGATTCAACTCAATTTAACTTATCGATTCAAGATATTTATCACAAAAGATATAATTAACTAAGTTACTACCTAAGAATACCAAGTAATTAATTAACTAGAAAATCAACCAAAACAAATAGCAATTTCGACTAACAATCAATAGGAGAGGATATTCCAGGGTCACGGGCTAGCTAACAATCGTGTTATATTCTTGGCTTAAAATAACTAAGTGATTTATCTAGATTGTTGATTGACAGGGTTGATATTACTCATAAGAATCTTTCGAGTTCTTATTCGCCTATTCAAGTTATCTTAATGCATATATGTCTATGGAACCAAGATTAACAAGAATGCAGTCACAATTCCTGTATTTCAACCAAGCAAGGCAATTAGGTATATGTCTATCCTAATTGTGAATCCGTTCTCCGATGCACAGGTTCAAGAACTTGCTCTATTTAATTCTTTATGCAATCTAGAATTCCCACTTTCGAGTTCAACTCTAGATTCGTAGATAGTATTTCATTGTTAGCTACTCAGTAAAATAATTAAGAACAGAATTAAATAAACAACCCAATATGATAAAATCAAATTAGTCAAATTAAACTTCAAATATAACATTCATGTTTCACCCATGACCCTAGAACAATAGGGTTCTTAGCCACACATGTTCATACAATCATCAAAAATAATGTTTTCAAACATAAAATCAATGAGTACTAGAAACAATATGGAAGAATCAACGAACTTCGTGCTCCAAAGTGTGTTTCTCTTTTGTTTTCCTCTCCAAAATCATGTTCCCTCTCAAAAATAAGCTTAGACTTGCTTTTATACGCGTTGGGTAGGTCTAGGGCCGAAATAACCGTGTCCCAGGAAAAATTGGAGAAAATAGGGCGCTACTCCTAATTTAGGTACTGCCCACAGCGCGACAGGTGGTGCTGGGCGCTGTCTGTGGCACCCAATTTCGCAATATTTCCGGTTTCGTCCGTTTTGGCTCTAATTTCGCGCGTTTCACCCCCAATTGATCCTGAATCGTTCCTACATATAAAAACACTTCAAATTAATATAAATCATCACATTTAACATCTAAAACTCACGAAACAAAAGTAAAATATGAGGCGATATACATAGAAATATATACACTTTAAGCTAAACATCACTTGATCTCGAGTCTATTCTAAATCGAGGTCAATAACTTGCAAACGGCACCGGTTTGATCCATTTCAATTGTTTAATTCCTTTATTTATTTGGTTATTTATCAATTGGCATTGAATCAGATCACGTATCCTTATAATATTACAAGTTTAATTGTTACTCGTATTTCGAGGTAAACAAATTTCAACCGGGATATAGGGAAGGGACACAAGGGATGTGACGTTGACAACCTACCCTAATGCAAGCATTAGTAGCCGCTTCCATGACTCGAACCGTAACCTATAGTTCACACGGAAACAACTTTACCATCACTTCAAACCTCCCTTCAAAAAGATCAAAAATTAAAAAATAACAGCCTGGCACAAGGTATCTTGTATTCAATTAGGGTCCGGGAAGGGCGGCACCTCAAGGGGTGTGATGTAGACAGTCTACCCTAATGCAAGCATTAGTAGCTGCTTCCAGGCTCGAATCGTGACCTATAGGTCGCACAGAGACTACTTTACCATTGCTCCAAGGCTTCCTTCAAAAAGATTAAAAATTAAAAAATAGCAGCCCGACACAAGGTATCATGTGTTCACTCAGGGTCCGGGGAATGACTGCTACCACGACTCGAACTCATGGCCTATAGGTCACATGGAAACAACTTTACCATCGCTCCAAGGCTCCCCTAAAAAAGATTAAAAATTTTATGTCCTAAGGTAGTGAAGTAGTATATATATATTGATCTCCATACTGTGAAACTCACTGAAGTTGTATTTACTAATGTAGCATGAAAGCTGGATTTGTGCAGTCTGCACATGCCATTTATCTTTACTACTTAGTTTGCAGTTGTTTGTTGAGATATACTTCTGTAGAAAATCAAGAAAGTGGTAGGTACAGTCAATTTAATGCAATCTTTTTTTTTATTACAACTCCTAATTTGCAGTTGCACTCCAATTTGTCCAAAAGATACAGTATCCAATTCTCTATATTTGGTTTTGTGACATAAAACTATGTATGTTGATGCATACCTTTCTATTTGAGGAAACATTAAATAAAAGGCTTTCATAAAAGTTAGCATGGCTCTATAGGTGCAACCTTTCTTGTACCAATCAAAGCATTTACTCAACAAGATTGAGTTCTTAACGTTAAATAATAGTGCTTGTGTGTGTTTCATTCTTGCTCCATTTTCAGAGAAAAGTCTTCAGTTTTAACCATGAAGTTCCTCTCCTTTAAACTATATTCTTTTCTGGTTTGTTATTCTCTTCTGGTGTGTTATGTTAAAGCAGTCACAAGAATACCATATAATAAGTCTATTCCAGCAGTTATAGTTTTCGGAGACTCTATCGTCGACACAGGTAACAATAATGG
Organism: Nicotiana undulata; assembly: GCA_005239495.1. Classification (NCBI taxonomy): domain Eukaryota; kingdom Viridiplantae; phylum Streptophyta; class Magnoliopsida; order Solanales; family Solanaceae; genus Nicotiana; species Nicotiana undulata. The sequence continues at coordinate 16,470 of MDKH01139058.1, read as the reverse complement.
CCTCAAAACTGTATCGAAGGTTAATTATCCGCCGTATGGTAAAGATTTCATGGGAGGAAAACCAACTGGAAGGTTTTCTAATGGGAAAGTTCCGGCGGACTTGATTGGTAAGAACAATTTGACATATAAGCATTTCGAGTATTGTCTTATCTACTGTGGCGGATCCAAAATTTAAACTTAGTATATTCAAGTTATAAGATTTTCAGTATTGAACTCACTATACTGCTCAAATTGGTGTAAAAGTTACTAATTCGACTTTCTAATAGACTTGTTAGTTCCGCAGCTCAGGGCCAGTAGATTACATCCCTGCTTATCTACAATTACATTAGAGAATAGTCCTTAGTCTTTTCTCTTTATTTCAGTGGAAGAATTGGGAATAAAAGAGCTTTTACCAGCATATCTTGATCCAACTTTACAACCAAAAGACCTCATCACAGGAGTTAATTTCGCTTCGGGTGGTGCAGGATATGATCCTCTAACATCTGAACTCGCGGTACATTTCTTTGCTTTTGTTCATTTTTCTGTGTTTTTACCTTATATTCTGAAAACTTTTATGTATAAATGAATGCAGAAAGTTATTTCATTGTCGCGTCAGTTGGAAATGTTCAAAGATTACATACTAAAGCTAAGAGAAATAGTTGGAGAAGATAGAAAAAATGAGATTTTGGCCAACAGTCTATTCATATTGGTGACAGGAACTAATGACATTATCAACACATACTTTAACACGCCTCTTCGGAAATCTTACTATGATGTTTCATCATATGATGATCTTTTGGTCAGCTCTGCTTCTAGTTTTGTACAGGTAATGTAACATTTCAACTCAATCTGAATTCATGCGACTATACAACAACAACAACGAACCCAGTTTAATCCCAACATATGGGGTCTGGGGAGGATAGTCTGTACGCAGACCTTACCCCTACCTAGTGCAGGTAGAGAAGTTGTTTCCAATTGTTACCCCTACCATGCGACTATCAAAGACTAAATATTAAATGTTTGTTCATACCTTTGAAGGATTTATATGGACTAGGAGCACGTCGGATTGGTGTTTTTGGCATACCACCAATCGGATGTTTGCCGTCTCAAAGAACATTGAGAGGAGGAGAAGAAAGGGAATGTGTTGATTATTTGAACCAAGCAGCACAACTGTTCAACAGCAAGCTGACAGCTGAGTTAAGCTCTCTTGGAAACAAATTTCCTGATTCGAGAATGGTGTATGTAGATGTATACAATCTTCCACTTGATGTCATCTACAACCCTCAAAAATATGGTGAAATATGTCTGCCTTTAATTTCTTTAATACCAGTTAGAGAAAGGCAAGATTTCAATTTCTTACCTTTATATGATTGTGCAGGATTCAAGATTTCAGACAAGGGATGCTGTGGGACAGGGAAAATAGAAGTTGCAGAGTTATGCACATTTACATGTTCAAGTGATTCTGATTATGTTTTTTGGGATAGCTTTCATCTAACAGAAAAAGCATACAGACAATTAGTTCATCAAATTCTTGCCCAACATTTAAATAACTTCTTCTGATAGATTCACATGCCAACATGCATATGTGGATACTCTCATTGCTTTTGGATTCATTACCTATCATAGAAACATTTATTTTTGTTGTATACTGCAAGGAGAAGAAGATACCAGCCCACCCTATGTAATGTCCTCTTCATTTGGTTTTGGGACAATTATACATGATTTATAGAACATGGATAATACAGTTAAATATAATCAATGAATTCTTAGTATTTGTTGCCCAATGATTGATGAATATGTGTGTTGTCCCTGATCATTGTTTCTTTTTTTTTCTAGCTAAAGCATGTGCATGATGTGGTAGTAGTCTGTCATAACCGCTTCAAGCGATCCCTAGCAACCCAAGACAAGTTGCTAGGCAGAACTTTTTCCTCAGCGCATTACGAAGTTTTTCCCAAGTATAAACCTTGGGTCTACCGGCAGTAACATCGTCTGCATTTTTCGTACGCCACCACATCACTGCATTTCCTCTGAAATAACGCACCGTCATGGTCAGTTTGTCCTTCTCCGGGATATGAGCAGTAGAAAAATAATGCTCCAAGTCCCACAAGAAATTTTCCAGTTCTTTGGCGCATCTCACGCCATCAAATGCCTTTGGTTCTGGAATCTTAATTTTGGAATGTTCTTTTCCTCCTTGGGGCACATTTGCAACAGCCCATCGGAGGATCTGAATTTCCGTCTTAAGATCCTCATTCTCCTTCTGCAAATTTTTCAACTGCTCAACAACGGTTTCCTAGAAAGCATGTAATTCTACCAGTTGGGTATCAACACTCTCACGAACGTGTGAAAGTTTAGTGGTGACGCCATGGATATGTGTTAGAATATCAACCAGATCTAATGTGTCATCAGTAATTCTCACAAGCGCCTCCAACTTTTGAATCCTTTCACGAAGTTCCGCATTTCCCCATGATAATTTCAAGATCTTGCCGACGTTGCTCTGATATCAGTTGTTACAAGGTTAATTTTTTTCGTACTGACACTACATGGCAGTCACACAACAATGACTCGGCCTTCTTTCTTTTTCCCTCACGTTTTGGCCTAACACTTAGATTATGACAGCATAAAGAATGAGACAAGACACACAATTACAGGAATCTCTTCCCAACTTTGTATTTAACTCGTGCCACAAAGAAGCACATGAGCATAGACTTACAAAAAGGAGTCAAAGGCAGCCAATACTCTGCCTTTGACAATCTGCCTATCTAGCATATAAATAAACAAATATTTTTGGCTCTCAACCTTATCCTATCTAGCAGTTGACATCCCCAACTACCAAGGAATTCGAATTTAAAATTTAAACAACCCTAGCCCACTTAGCCACGATGCTGAAAAACTGAAAATTGCCCAAAACTGGCCAACTGCCCTGCATGTGCGTGGCACATGGGCGCAACCTTCAAATTTTGGCGCCAAAGTCCAACTCTTGTCATGTCTTCGCGCCAACCTTCGTGTAGCATGCCTTTGTTATCGCTTGTCCAACTCGCCCATGACATCGTCTACCTTGCCATGCCCTGTCTTAGCTTGCCTTAGTTTTTCCAGCATTTGCTAAGCTTCTGCTATTGTCTTTGCCTTGCCATGGCCACGCCAATGCTGTGGTCTTGTCATGCCTTGACACCTTATCCACATGCCATCGTGGCACACTCCATGCCCATCAACACCTGCCCATGTCGGATAGCTTTATCAACATGATGACATCATATGGCCGTGTCGAGGTCCATCATGTCAATCCCTTGCCACGCTCATGCCATGTTTGATCAATCAAGCCGAGGGGCTAACAATAGACTTCCAGCTAAAAATTCCTAAAATTACTGGTGAGACGAACTAACCATCAATTTACACTTTTACTATACAAAATATATACTATAAAGTAATAATTTTTCTCTTTGTTATGTTTTGGGGACATTTCTACCCTTGCCATTAGCAAGTTGTCTTTGTATTTGCCTACAACTTTAATGGAGCTCTAGCTTGAGTAGAGTGACTCCACATGTCAAATTATCCGTCTACATTAGATAATTGGTTTATGATTATTCTTTGTTATACTTCATCAGCTATAATTGGAGTTCAGTGATGATCTAGAGGAAGTACGAGACGATGATATGAATGACCTCAAAGTATAATTGAGAGTAAATTTAAGATATTTCGTAGAGTATTTTGGACTCTTGTACCCGTAAAATTTTGAACCTTTTGAGCTGATTAAGGTACATGCGATTTACTGCGTACACCAAGAAGGCACTGAGGCTAATTACAGAACCAATCTAATTATTGAGAGTTACTTTGTGGTAGTCAACTTTCAGAATAAGAATAAAGGCTTAAGGCTGTTGCTTTTAGAAACAATATATTGTGAGAACAATGAGTTGAAGAAATAATAATGACATTTGAAGAACCTTGGATTTGTGGACCTGTCTTTGCTTTAGGAATATCATCCAAAAAGTCCATAAGCATCTCAGGACCTTTATATAGGAGCTGGCCTCTCTCTGCCTCATACTCTTTTTCAAAGAAAAATTAATAATGGTTTATACTACTACCTATGTCCCAAAATGGGTCCAGATATCGGTGTTGGAAATCAGACTTGACTAATTTGAATTCACGTAATAAAAGAAATACTACGGCGTTTTGGTATTCCCTATCAAAGAGAATCCTATTCCTACTTCTAGACCTGTTAAATGGGTCAAGCCAACCCCGACCCGAACCCGTTAACTGTTGGTCCGTAGGTCTTTAACCGAGTCGGTCTGGTTCACTTTCTTATGGTAGAAATGGCGTGGGGTAGCCACTATTTAAGGTGGTATTTATTTTTTATCCAGCAATTCTAATGTTGAGCAAAAATAGCCACTACTCTATTAAAATTAATATGAGAAGACATTTTTACCCTTTTTTCCATTGCTTTTCTTCCCAAACCTAATACATACTTACGTTGTAATTGACGTAGCCTAAAGCGTCCCCATTATGTCAAAACAGTTTGGGAGAAATAAGCTCTAAAATTATTATTTTAATTTTCTAGTAGCTACTATTTTTTTGTTGTATCATCAACAACATCAACTAATATAAATAATATGACACAGACAAAGGCTCTAAACTTGGAGAAAATAGAAAACGTGAATTTTAATGTTCTTGCAGATTTGATGAACAAAATTTTTTTCAATCAAAGCCACAGTGATTTCGTTCATAGTATACGAGTAAACAAAGATTAACGGTTCAAACAATCAAGGCTCTTGATACCAAGTTCATAAGTTAAGGACATGCCGTCCTTAACTTACAGTAGTTACAAGATCAAAAGTTAAGGACAATAGGTCCTTAACTTTGACTTACAAGTTCAAAAGTTAAGGACGCTTGGTCCTGAAGTTTGAGTTCCAAGTTCAAAAGTTAAGGACAAATGGTCCTAAAGTCCTGAAGTTAAGTTCAAAAGTTAAGGACATGCAGTCCTTAACTTACAGTTACAAGATCAAAAGATAAGGACAATAGGTCCTTAACTTTGACTTACAAGTTCAAAAGGTAAGGACGCTTGGTCCTGAAGTTTGAGTTCCAATTTCAAAAGTTAAAGACAAGTAGTCCTAAAGTCCTGAAGTTAAGTTCAAAAGTTAAGGACATGCAGTCCTTAACTTACAGTTACAAGATCAAAAGTTAAGGACAATAGGTCCTTAACTTTGACTTACAAGTTCAAAAGTTAAGGACGCTTGGTCCTGAAGTTTGAGTTCCAAGTTCAAAAGTTAAGGACATGTAGTCCTGAAGTCCTTAAGTCCTGAAGTTTAGTTCAAAAGTTAAGGACATGAGCATAAGGGTATTTCCGTCCAGGCAGTTAAAGTTTATTAAAACAGTGGCTAAAGACTAAAGACATTTTAAACTGTGGCTTTAAAATAAATACATATGTTATTAGTGGCTAACCGTGCACTTCTCCCTCTTATGCCGGTCCAGATTTGACCCATTAATCAAAACATGTTGACCCAACCCGAACCCGTAACTCGTAATCCCTTAACCCGAGCCCTAATGGGCCGAATCTAATTTAATGAAAAAAAAGTTAAAAACTAATAAATGAAAAAGATTTTAAACTTTATACGTATATACGAACTTGAAATTATTACATGTCCTTAAAGCCAGTTAGAAAAGAGAGCTTATTATTTCTTAGTTCTTTTTATTTGTTTGAACTTATCATTGACCTGACAACAAAACAGGGAAACAAAATTATTAAGAAATTGGAAACTTGGTCTTGGATAGTGATTAATGAAATTGCATAAAATCCCACAGGATTAAAACTAGTAATTAAATTTTTTGGTGCCTCACCAAAACTGAAGAATTGAAAGGCAATATATGAAAATTACCAACTGAACTAACTAAGTACAAAAATATGGACAAAGAAATATTGGATAACCACATTATAATTAACAATAAGGAAACCTTCAACAAGCATCCGTTATCGTCCAGCGGTTAGGATATCTGGCTTTCACCCAGGAGACCCGGGTTCGATTCCCGGTAACGGAATTTTTTTAACCTAAATGTATTTTTCACCTCTATATATTAGATTTTGAATGTCCTTAACACAGCCCAAAAGTGTAGCTTAGTGGTCCGGTCAAGGGGTTCAAATTCTTTGTAAGGTCATAGATTCAACTTTCACTAGCTACAATTATTTTGGAGATTCTGCCTCCGCTAATGGACGTAACCTATTTCATCTTGCATTTGAAGAGAACTTAATATTGGAATGCCTTTATGTTGAAGTTACTATTGGAATTTTACAGGTAAGTATAGCAGGGCCTGCAACTAAGATGTGGTAGTTTTATGTCTTAGGATTTCAGGACAGATAGACCTAGCTGTAACGGTGAAAGATAATATTCATTTGGCTGTTATGTTCTTATCTAAGTTACATGACTTCATGTTTCAATCTCTAGTGTTTTGATGAAACTTTCACAAGGCCAAACGCAGTTCTGAATAAGTATGGTATTTCACCACAACTTGGCTCCCCCCCGCCCCCCAAACCCCATATTTAAGTAGGTTCTTATGCTAGATTTGCATGCCAACATGCATAGTTGGATGGTCTCATCACTTTTAGAATCATTACCAATCTGATTTTAGTAGTATACTGCAAGGAGAAGAAGACTACCAGCCCACCCTATGTACTATCGTAATCATTTGGTTCGCGCACAATTATACATGAATTACAACACATGTATAATCTAGTTTAAGCATGTACATGATGTGGTAGTAATATAGTTGTATTCATGGAGTATAACAGTACATACAAACTTGCTAGACTACTTTGATCGGCGATCTACAGGTCTGGGAGTGTTATCAGACACCTTATAAGTATGTGGTTACAACGAATGGACTTCGAACTTTGTATTTACCATTTATCCATGTAATTGATCCGAACAAGTCTCCCTTTGGTTTAGATGAAGCTCTGAAAGACACTTCATAGCTCAACTTCTTGCTATTATTTGTAAATACCAATTTATTTGGAATCACTTGGACTTCCAATCCAGCTGGCGCCTTTATAATTGCAGTGTATGTTGCTTCTTCTTCTGCAACATTAGTTACCATTCTGGTTACTTTCTTGGTTTCATTTTCTTTGATATTTGAAACGGCTATGGATGGGTAATTCATTTTTGAGATTGATTCAGAACTTGAGTTGGTGGGACATGAAAAATCATCAGGAATTGTTTTTGAGATGAGTTTTATCTTCATTGTGTCATAGCCGATTGAGCATAGGAACTGTAAGTAGTCTGCAGCGTATGTCTCGTAGACCAATCCTGGATTGATTGCCCCTGAAGGGCTTGCTTCTCCGGCTCCAATGTCGTATGGTGTTGCAACGGATCCAGAATTTGTTGTGATTGGAGCCTTCAAATTGTTAATCTGTATAGCTGCAGAAACAAAATTTGACACGAGTCAGTATAAAAGGTAGCTCGGTGCATCAAGCTCCTGCCATATGTGGGGCCCCATATTCAATCTATTGTATATAGCCTTACTATGTACTTTTGCAAGAGGTTGTTTTCACGACTTGACATGAGTCAGTATACCCAAAAAATGAAGAAAGTGAATTAGATTCTTACCTGTGGTCATAATAGCTGATTTGATTGCTGAAGGACTCCAAGAAGGATTTTGCGACTTGACTATCGCGGCAATACCAGAAACATGAGGACAGGACATGGAAGTCCCTGAGAGTATGTTAAAAAGTGGTGGTTCCTGTCCAAAGACAGCCTCTTTTGTGTCATTTCCAGGCCACGCCGCGAGAATGGCAACCCCTGGTGCTGTAATATCTGGCTGCAAGTACAAACTCAAATCCGGTCAGCTTATTTTTTGTTCTGTTATATCATTAGAGCATAACATAAGAAGAAAAAAGATAGTGTCTTTACTTTGAGGAGGTTATGAGTGTTGTATGCAGGACCCCTTGATGAAAAGTAAGCCACAACAGGAGCTGGTTTGTACTTTTTAGTTTTTGAAACAGTTGGTAGAATTGATGCAACTGGATTCCTATAAGTTTTAAAGAAACTTTTATTTAAATGTGCAGTATCTAATATATGAGCCAAACTACTGGAAACATAACAGTGATTCATTACCTTGTTGAGTTAATGTAGGAGAGGATCTCATTGCCATCTTTTTCGGTTACTACAGACGCGGGAAAGGATTTGAATTTTGGTGCTACTGTTCTTGCATTATCATCTACTAGTATAAATCCAATGCCACCTTTGCTCTTCACTTCTTCTAGCTTATCACTAGGTGAATAACCTTCGTCGCGATTATGACAAAGAACAATTGTCCCCTTGACTTTCTTTTCGTCTAAAGAATCCGGAACACAACTCCTGAAGCACATTTGTTAGTTAGTTACATGTATATATTTCAATTTCTTTGAGAAAGACATCAAAATGATGTGATCCTAATGTTTTATGTTCTTCAAATTACCTTGCATTTTTCTCAGAAATATCATTATCTTCTGATTTGGCTAAATCGCCACTAATCAACGGGTATACTGCGGAATTTGTCAAATTACCAAAACTTATGCCCCCGCCCTGTAACTCAAATTACCAAGTAATATTTCAGTATATAACTTTGACAGTTTTCTCTGGCTTAAAATATGCAAAAACAGAACACAGGATTGATGTTTAGCATAGTTTTTACCTTAATCAACTTGTTCCCACCTAAGACAATATCAGTTTCAAAGTCACGGTCAATAGTAGTAGCTGCAACTGTGAGAATCCAAGGAGCAACATTGACAACACTTTTCGCGCTAGGTCCATCATTTCCAGCAGAACAGACAACAAGAATTCCCTTTTCAACAGCATGGAATGCTCCAATAGCAATAGGATCATTCGAAAATTCAGGTTCAAGTCCAGATGATGAACCAAGAGATAGCGATAAAACATCAACTCCATCCGCAATGGCATCATCAAATGCTTTCATTATAGCTGATCCGCGACATCCATCACTCGTGCAAACACGATACATGGCTATCCTCGAACCTGGGGACCCACCCTTTGCAGTCCCAGCCGCTAGGCCATAATAAGATGCTCCTGAAATTGGATTCCCAGCTGCTGTAGATGCAACATGAGTTCCATGTCCGTTTTGGTCCCTAACTGAGCCAGAAGGTTTTCTGTCGTCCTCATCAGAGTCATCATAAAATCTTGCACCAACTAGCTTCCTAATAGAAAATTACAATGATCACATATATAGTAAAAGATATGTTTTTAATCAGTTATATAAACAGAACATATATTTTGCAGTCTCAACTACTCAGCAATTTCAAAAAAAAAAAAACATAAATGTGAGACTGCAAACTATACTTTACCCTTATAATGCCATATATTAAAGACCACAACTACGAAAGGTACTTTATATCTTTTTTACTTCCTTATGTGGTCAGGAAGTCACGGATTCGAACCATAGAAACAGCAACAACAACAACAACAACAACAACCCAGTGAGATCTCACAAGGGGGTCTAGGGAGGGTAGTGAGTACGCAGACCTTACCCCTACTCCGGAGGAGTAAAGGGGCTGTTTCCGGTATACCCTGTGCACAAGAAGGAAAGAGACAGTGTATCAGTAACAGCAAAGGAGTCCAGAAAGATAACACTAGCAGTGCAATAACCAGAAAATAACGAGCAAAGTAATAACACTAAGTAGTAACAAAGGCGAACTGTAGAAACGGCCTCTTGCAGAAACGTAGGGTAAGATTGCGTACAATAAACCCTTGTGGTCCGCCCTTTCTTGGATCCCGCGCACAGCGGGAGCTTAGTGCACCGGACAGCCTTATTTACTTCCTTAAACTTCGTGGTTAGTCAAACACTGCCATATAAAATGAAATATATGGCCAGGAATAGGAGGAGAAAGTTACTTGTTGCATTTGGAAGAGCTGAAATCATGACTTTCCATGCAAGTTCCTTTCCACTGGGAGGGGACTGCACTCATATCATTGTCACTAAAACTCTCTGATTCAGGCCATATTCCTGAATAAGATTGTGGAAATTTTTGTCATAATAAATATCAGAATACTTAACTAGCTTGTAATTGGAAATTTTCTAAATGTTGTACCTGTATCCAAGATTCCAATTATGGTGTCAGCTCCTTTTGGTGATGAACCAGAACCATAAATTGGACCAGAACTGATTTCTACATCAGTTTGATATTGTAAAAAATCCCATGAACGTGTTGTGTGGAGATTCAATATTGGATCAGGGAATACAGAGATGACTCCAGGTTTTTGAGCAATGGAGTTCGCCTCAGCTTCTGATAAACGCGCAGCAAATCCTGAGAAACCATTGTTGTAACTATGTACAATAACATCCTTTTTCCTAAAAGAAATTAAAGACTGATGTTAGCTCATTCTGTCCGACAGATGAAGGGAGCCTCGGCGTAACTGGTAAAGTTGTTGTCACGTGACCAGCCTGGTCACTGGTTCGAGCCGCGAAAACAGTCAGACCTTTTGTTTGATTGGACAGATAGTTCAAGAAAGAAAGACTTTTGTATATACTAAAAGTATAAAAGAGCTTGTGATCTTAAATATGTCATAATATTTGTATCACTCTCGTTATTTTCTGAACAGGCTAAAATGAAAATAGTGTCATATATACGAAATTAATGAAATATTAATAAACCAACCTTCTGATTAAAGAGCTCATAAGGTCTGCTTGATGATTTTTATTGCCATGGTTTGATGCATCAGCTGCACCCATGTATACAATATATACGCCATTGTTTTGTACTTGAGAAACTGCATTGGATTCTCTAAGGGAAAAAACAAAGAATAGATAGAGACAGAAAAACAGAGTAATGTCTTTCATTTTGTTCCCAAAAAATCTTGTTAAAAGAAGGTCGTTTAATAAATCTTGATCATAATAAGTCTATTATATATAAATAGTTAAAGTAATGGAATAAAGTTTGGTCTGTTAATCTTTGTTTGGTCATTAGTGCATTCAAACGTGTGCGCACTGGAAAAGCGCCCGTCAATCAGCTATGCCACGGCCCACGGGCTATATACCTATAGTGCGTTTAAATGCTTATCCAAACACGCCACTAAGACAGTGGAGTTGTAGTGGTGGTGGCGGTAGGCCGTAGGCGGTGGCGCTTGTTGTGGTGGCGACCGGTAACTGGACTAGTCACTAGTGTGTAATATATTTAACTGATGAAGTCATAAAGGGTAGTATATATATATATATATATATATATATATATATATATATATATATATATATATATATATATATATATATATATATGTATGTAGGTATGTATATATATGTATGTATGTATAGAAGTATAAGCAACAGAATAACTACCCATGCCTTTTAGATGGAAATGTTTTTCCTAACAATAATTATGCATTAAAAAGTTTTCGGACTGATCATTTAAAACTATTTAGTGTTTGTCAAGTCATTGAAAAATAGCCATTATTTTCTGCAACAGAGACCGGTCCAGCATAATATACTGGATTTCGGTGCACCTGTGTATGAACTTCCAGCATATTATGGTGGAACTCCAACACGCGGAAAGTTTCAGCATAATATATTGGAGATTCGAGCACCTCTGTATAAACTTCCACCATATTATGCTGGATCAGTATACTTTGTTGGAACTCCAGTATAATATACTAGAGTTTCAGTTAACTTTGATGGAACTCCATTTTCTGAATTATGAACAGTGTTTTTATTCAAACTTATCTTTACATAAAAGTCATTAAATTTGATTATTTTTGAAATTGTGGTTATTTTTGAGTGACCACTTGTAAATATGGCTATTTTTGAATTTCTTCTTTATTATGCATCAATCGCATACAAATTAGGATTGAGCTGTATGAATCGAGGCTAGAGGCTAACCATGTTGCTCCATTATAGTCTCTTGCAGAAATGCAGAGTAAGATTGAGTACAATAGATCTTTGTGATCCGACTCTTCTCTAAACCTTGCGCATAGCAAAGGCTTAGTGTACCGAACTGTCCTTTTATATTGCACCATGTGGGCTCGATATATTCTGTATTGTGAGGATTCAGCATAATTAATTAAGCTATTAGCTTACGTCGGTTCTTCTTCTTTATTCGAGTTTGGGATCGATAATATAAGCAAAATCACACAGGTAGAGTAGTTATTAAGAAGAACATACGGATAAAAACTAGCTAAAGCCTATAGGCAGCAGTAACTTACACTTGATTTTTATTTTATTTTAAGAATTAACTTAAATAGCCGTCCACCCAATTACTTAAATTTAAAATAATCGATAAATATATAATATATAAATAATTCATTTATAATACGTGTATAATCAATAATATATAACCTATGTACACCGGCTAAGCAAAGTAAAGAATTAATATGTCTGGCTATTTGTGTAAAGACACTTTTTTAAGGGATAATTAATATGTCATGACTACCTTGGGGGGAGGGGGGGGGGGCGACTGAGTTTTGTGGAAAGAATTATTTATTTGAAGTTTATTTTTCTAGTATTTTTAGATACAAAGTTATTAATATTTTCTTATAACTCCTAATAAATCCTTTTTAATTAAAAATAATGACAAAAAGAATAGGTGAAACTTAAAAATCATATAAAGCACAAGAAATACTTTAGCTTCCTTTACTTTAATTTGGTGGGTCAATAACAATTAGTAACAAACTTGAGTGCTCCATGTGAATTCTTAGGGTTTCAAGGCGACACGCACTTTAACCAGTTGGTCATCAATTTTCTTACATTACTGGTATTTCATAACCGTTACCCTTTGTGGGAAACTATGATGTTTTTACGCGTTTGTTATGTACCCAATACAACATTGGATGGTTGCATGAGGCGGAGCTACGGTTTGAAATTTAAGGGTTTGGAATTTTAGTAGTTTTATATTATTGGTTTCTAATTTTATAAATTAGATATATTTTAAATAGTCGAGACTCTATCGAAAATAGTCTTTTTGCTTTTATAAGGTAGGGGTAAGACTGTATACACAGTATCCTCCCCAAACCCTTAAACTCTAGTTCTGTCCCTGCTCACTTCTATATAACCAGCTAGTTTTGTTATGAAAAAAAAACAATAATAAAAAGAGGCAACCCAGTGCAAAAAGCATCTCACGTTCACCCAAGATCTGGGGAAAGGTTGTACCCCAAGGGTTGTGACGTAGATAACCTATCATAATATAAATATTAATGGTTGCTTCTACGTACGGCTCGAACCTGTGACTTATAAGTCACACGGATACAACATAATTGTTGTTGTAAGGCCCCTACAAATACCTGGTGTTGTAGCGTATTGAAAATCATGTAGTGCACGCCATAATGCACTTTTTTCCACCATATTTCCCTCATAGACATGAGTATTTGACATCCCAAAAGTTAGGCAACAAACCCAAACAAAGAGCACGTTAACTGGGGGCAGCAAGGGGAACACTTTCTAAAGACATGTACATTGAATATACGGATAAAGAAACATACAAATGAAGGCAGTCTGGTGCACTAAGCTTTCGCTATGCGTGAATTTGGGGAAGGGCTGAACCACAAAAGATTTATTATACGCAATCTTACCCGTATTTTTACAGGAGATTTTCACGGCTCGAACTCGTGACTTTCTGGTTAGATGGCTCCCCTTCAAATAATAATGATAATGGAAGATATTTCCTACAATGATAAACCCACCAATTGCTCATCGTTTGTAGTTTCCATCGGCAAAAGTAGCATAAATAAACTATTATATAAATAGTATTAGTCTATTGTCACATTTAGGTTTGTAAGTGAAGTTTAGTCTAAGTTGGTTGCTTTTCGTCAGAAATATAATATATATAAAAAAAGAAGAGATCAATATTCCGTTACCTGGAATCGATCACGGGTCTCCTGGGTGAAAGCCAGATATCCTAACCGCTGGACGATAACGGATACTTGTTGAAGGTTTGCTGATTGTTAATTATAATTCCTTATCCAATATTTCTTTGTCCATATTTTTGTACTTAGTTAGTTCAGTTGGTAATTTTCATATATTGCTTTTCAATTCTTCAGTTTTGGTTGAGGCACCAAAAATTTAATTACTTGTTTTAATCCCGTTGGATTTTGCAATTGGCTGTTCGGATTAGTGAACTGTATTGATGCATTTTACTATCCAAGACAACAACGACCTATTTAAATCCCACTAATGAAGTCTGGAGAGAGTAGTGTACACGCATACCCATTTTACTATCCAAGGCCAAGTTTCCAATTTCTTAATAACTTTATTTCCCTGTTTTCGTCGGGTCATGATAAATTCAAACAAGTACAAAGAACTAAGAAATAATAAGCCTCTACAGAAACTTTGATGAGCTTAGCCTAACTCGAGATTTCAGTTTGAGCCCTAGGAAGTAGGAAATAATATTACGATGTCTTGACATCATCTCCCATATGTATTACTCTGACAGTTTGCAAGCCAAGATTATGGAATTATTAACTATGGAGAAGGTTTCTAATTAATCTTAAAAATAATAAGAATTTAAATTTATGTTGTGGTCAAAATAAAATTTTTATAACTAAGATAGTTTTATTTAGGGGTGTGCATTCGATTTATCGATTCGATTTTGACCCTTATCGATAATTGCTTATCGATTATCGATTTGTACATATGCTTATCGTTATCGTTTCAATAAGGTTTCGATTTTTTCGATTTCGATTTATCGATTTTTGGGGCTTATCGATTCGGTTATCGATTACACCAATAAGAAAATTTGCGGGATTCCACGAAACGTATATCGCTATAAACACGCCTAACTAATATGGATAAAAGAAGCTAAAATAAGACGAACACCGTTTATAAAATAAAAATTGTGTCAACAAGCACACGCAACGAAACTAAAGTAAAGGATCAAATGTATGCCACCAAAACTCCAACGGTATAAAAAAAAATACATCATCAAGGCTAATTCTGTTTTTCATTAATTTGAATTTCATTCTCTTGAGTTTTAAATATGATCATTCGTTAAATGTGATATCCCTTGCTGAAACTACTAACCTTTAAACATGGAAGAAATTAAGAAAAATATTAAGAACTTTGTAATACATCACATTCTTTTACAAGTATATTATTTAAAATGGAGAACTTACATAGCAGCTAACTAACTCTAGCAAACATCGTCGGTGGAAGCTTCTTTGCCAAGATTAGTAAAATCTAATAAGAATATATATATATATATAAAAATATTTAAAAAAAAAAAAATAAAAAATAAAAAATAAAAAATAAAAAATAAAAAATAAAAATAAAAAATAAAAAATAAAATAAGAATGTATATTAACAAGTCAGGCAATTAATATATTATTTAACTATTTTAAGCAATACAATAAAATTATGTTAGGGATTTAGGGTAAAGGAAATGGTATTATAAAATAAGGGTATATTTATCTTTTTAGTATATCTTATCGGTTTATCGATAAATCGATAAACCGATAAGCGAAAAGGATAAAATCGAAATCGAAATCGATAAATCGATAACAAATAATCGATTCGATTTATCGATAAACCGATTCGAATGCACACCCCTAGTTTTATTTCCCTTTATATTTCAAGTCCACTGCATCATGAGAATAAAACATCGGGTTTTGTGTCCTGATGTTCCATGATTGTAAGAGTTGAGTTCGAGTTTCAACTTATTATAGCTTACATGCCTTTATATGGGTAAGACATTGGTTTGAGTCCCAATGCACCATATTGATGATATAATGATGACTAAAGATATAATGTTATTTCATGAAAAGACATGAAACTTGTCCCACTTGATTTGCTCCATTCTTGAAGTGAATGTGATAGCGGTGCATAATAAGTCTAAATGAAGACAAGTGGTTGACCAATGAACGTGGGTGTGCTAAAGGACAAAATAATAATAGTCATCATTATGATAAATGTAAAAAGGAGAACAATAATTGTTCTCACAATGATCCTTCAAAGGTGAAGGAATATATATCAATGTTGTCTGTTAATACGAGACATGTTCACATGATTATAGTCTATTCGTTGAAAATGTGACTTGTGACAAGCATTGTGTGAGAAAGCACGAGAGAAAATAATATATTATTCACATAATACAATGATACAATGAGCCCTATATATATAGATAATACATGTCCTAATCCTAATAGACATAGGATTAAGGTTAAGGTTATTTACTCCTATTTGACTACTAAACCAACACTCCCCCTCAAACTGGTGCATATAAATCAAACTGTACCGAGCTTGTTACATATATAACTAATACGAGGGCCACTAAGGGACTTGGT
This sequence comes from Nicotiana undulata, assembly GCA_005239495.1. Taxonomy (NCBI): domain Eukaryota; kingdom Viridiplantae; phylum Streptophyta; class Magnoliopsida; order Solanales; family Solanaceae; genus Nicotiana; species Nicotiana undulata. The sequence continues at coordinate 253 of MDKH01139058.1, read as the reverse complement.
GAAAATATCAGCAAGCTGATCATTCGACTTCACAAATCTTGTAGCAATATCTCTTGAGAGTATCTTTTCTCTGATGAAGTGACAATCAATCTCAATGTGTTTAGTCCTCTCATGGAACACTAGATTTTATGCAATATGAAGGGCAACTTGATATCGCACACAAGTTCCATCTGGTTGATGTCTCTAAATTTTAACTACTTGAGCAATTGTTTGATCCAAATTAGCTCACATGTTGCCATAGCCATTGCTCGAT
>ML272820.1:1306-19493 GCA_005239495.1 Nicotiana undulata | reverse complement strand
AAGTGACGAACCATCGTTTCGTTCAGTATTAAATGATTTTAAATTACTATTGCAAGTTATACGTTGGCTGGCCTAGCGGGTTCAACGTTAGGCGCAGTCACGGCCCAAAGGGTGGGAATTTGGGTCGTGACACTGGTGCTCGTACTTAACTTGCTCACAGTTCAAGCACCGAGCTACATAAGCTACAATATCCTTCTTCATTCTACGCCACCAATAATGCTGCCGCAAGTCCTGATACATCTTTGTGGCGCCTGGATGAATAGAATACCGGGAACCGTGGGCCTCCTAGAGTATCAACTCACGAATTCCATCCACATCGGGTGTGCAAATACAACCATGCATCCTCAAAACTCCATTATCATCAATTGTGACCTGCTTGGCACCTCTGTGCTGAACCGTATCTTTGAGAACACACAAATGATGATCATCATATTGTCTGGCCCGAATACGATCATACAATGAAGAAGCTACGGTATGGGCCAAAACACTACCCGTCTCAGAAACCTCCTATCTCATAAATCGGTTGGCCAAAGCCTGAACATCCAAAGCAAACGATCGCTTTATGACTGATAAATAAGCAAGGCTACCCTTACTGGATGACTTCCGGCTCAAAGCATCGGCCACCACATTGGCCTTTCCCGGATGATAAAGAATGGTAATGTCATAATCCTTTAGCAGCTCTAACCATCTCCTCTGCCTCATGTTTAATTCTTTCTGCTTGAACATATACTACAAACTCTTGTGATCAGTGAACACCTCACATGACACACCATACAACTAATGCCTCCAGATCTTCAGCGCATGAACAATAGCTGCTAACTCCAAGTCATGAACTAGATAATTCTTCTCATGTACTTTCAACTGACGAGAAGCATAGGCTATCACCTTGTCATCTTGCGTCAACACTGCACCGAGCCCAACCCGTGAAGCATCACAATACACGGTATACGGTCCTGAACCTATGGGAAATACTAACACTGGTGTCGTGGTCAAGGCTGTCTTGAGCTTTTGAAAGCTCGCCTCACACTCATCCAACCACCTGAACTGAGCACCCTTCTGAGTTAACTTTGTCACCGGGGCTGCTATAGATGAAAAGCCCTCTACAAATCGCTCATAATAACCTGCTAGGCCCAAGAAGCTCCGAATCTTTGTAGCTGAAGTGGGTCTAGACCAATCTCTAACCACTGAAATCTTCTTGGGATCCACCTGGATACCCTCTACTGACACAACATGGCCCAAAAATGCTACTGAACTCAACCAGAACTCACACTTGGAAAATTTGGCATACAACTGCCTATCCCTCAGAGTCTGAAGAACCACTCTAAGGTGCTGCTGATGCTCCTCTCGGCCATGGGAGTAAATCAGAATATCGTCGATGAACACAATCACAAATGAGTCTAAGAATGGCCTGAACACCCGGTTCATCAACTCCATGAAAGCAGCGGGAGCATTTGTCAAACCAAATGACATCACCAAAAACTCATAATGCCCATAACGAATGTGAAAGGCTGTCTTAGGGACATCAGACGCCCTAATCCTCAACTGATGGTAACCAGATCTCAAGTCTATCTTGGAAAACACTGTAGCACCCTGAAGCTGATCAAATAAGTCATCAATCCTCGGCAAAGGATAATTATTCTTAATAGTAACCTTATTCAACTGCCGGTAGTCAATACACATCCTCATTGAGCCATCTTTCTTTTTGACAAACAACACTGGAGCACCCCAAGGAGATACACTCGGCCTGATTAAACCTTTATCCAACAAATCCTGCAACTGCTCCTTTAATTCTTTCAACTCTGGCGGGGCCATACGATACGACAGAGTAGAAATGGGCTGAGTGCCCTCAGCTACCTCAATACAAAGGTCAATATCCCTCTCGGGTGGCATACCTGACAGGTCATCAGGGAATACCTATGGAAATTCACGAACCACGGGCACTGACTCTATAGAAGGGACCTCAGCACTAGAATCACGAACATAGGCCAAATAGGCCATACAATCCTTCTCGACCATGCGCCGAGCCTTCATATAAGAAATGACTCTACCAGAAGAATGACTAGGATTCCCTCTCCACTCCAAACGAGGTACTCCTGGAAAGGCTAGGGTCACTGTCTTGGCATGAAAGTCCAGAATAGAATGATAAGAAGATAGCCAGTCCATCCCCAATATAACATCAAAGTCTACCATATCAAGGAGCAATATATCTACCCGAGTCTCCAAACTACCAATAACAACTAATCAAGAATGATAGACTCGATCTACAACAATAGAATCGCCCACCGGGTTAGACACATACACAGAAGTACTCAAAGAATTATGGGGCATGCTCAAATAGGGGTCAAAATATGTAGACACATAGGAGAAAGTAGAACCCGGATCAAATAACACTGAAGCATTTCGGCTACAAACTGAAACAATACATGTGATAACAGCATCAGAGGCCTCAGCCTCAGGCCTGGCAGGAATAACATAACATCGGGGCAGAGCCCCTCCAACCTGAACATCTCTGGGTTGACCCATGGTGACCTGAACTATACCTCTCGTGTCCTGTCCTCTACCTCTATGAGTCTGACCGCCACCTATGGCACCACGACCACCACCCCTAGCTGGCTGAGGGGGTAGGGGTGCACCTGCTGCAGGAACCATGGCACGGGAACTCTGATACTGAGGACCACTAGAAGCTCGGGGGCAATACCTGACAATGTGCCTCGGAACACCACAAGTATAACAAGGCCTCTGCTGATGTGGCTGATGACTCCGGAAATGACCCTGACGACCTGGATAACCACCCTGGAAGCACTGAAGCGACTTTGTACTGATAGGTGCTGGTGGTGCACCAATAGAAGCTGGCGGTGCACGGTGAGATACCTGAAGTGCTGACTGGTATGGTCTGGGAGGATGACCTCTGCCGAAAGAATCTCTGCCTCCAGATGAGGCTCCACTGAATCTACCAAAGTGACGGGGCCTCTTGTCAGCCCCCTAACCACTACCCTGTGACAGAATCATCTCAATCCTCCCGGCCACATCGGCCGCATCCTGGAATGAAATATCAGTACCTGACTCCCTGGCCATCTGGAGTCTGATGGGCTGAGCTAAACCCTCAATAAATCTCCTAACTCTCTCACGATCAGTAGGAAGTATCATAAGTGCATACTTGGCTAGAGCGACAAATCTGGTCTCGTACTGAGTGACAATCATAGAACCCTGCTGGAGACGCTCAAACTGCCTCCGAAGATCCTCTCTCTGAGTAATGGGAAGAAACTTCCCCAAGAATAGCTCGGAGAACTGAGTCCAAGTCAAAGGTGCAGACCCAGCTGGTCTGGTCAAGCAATAATCTCTCCACCAGGTCTTGGCGGCACCCGAAAAATGAAATGTAGCAGAGTCAACTCCATTAGACTCTACTATGCCCATGTTCCAAAGAACCTGATGGCAAGTGTCCAAATAATCATGCGGATCCTCTGATGGTGCACCAGTAAAAGTAGCAGTGAACAACTTGGTGAACCTATCCAATCTCCATAGAGCATCTGCTGACATGGATGCTCCGTCAACTGTAGGTGCTGCAATACCCGGTTGAGCTACTCCAGCTGCCTCAGGTGCCGGAGTCTGGAACTGCGGAGTCAGCTGCTCCGGTGTGCGAGTAGCAGAAGTCTGGGTACCTCCCCCAACTGGAGATACGACTGGTGCAGTAGGAAGAAGACTGGCCTGAGCCACTCTCTCCATCAGTCCCACTAGGCGGACAAGAGCGTCATGAAGCACTGGGGTGGCAATAAACCCCTCTGGGACCTGAGCTGGGACCTCCTCGTCAAACTCGACCTGAGGGTCCTCCACTGGGGCTGCTGCTTTGGGCTGAGCCCTGCCCCGACCTCGGCCTCTAGCATGGCCTCGGCCTCTACCTCGGCCCCTCGTAGGAGCTGTAGCAAGAGTATCTGGCTGCTAATCTGACCCTAGGGAAGCAAGTTTCCTCGCCATATGCGAGAGAGTAGAATAGAAACTCAATTAGTATTTATAATTCAAGTCGCACGACCGAGATGAAGAAATGTGGAGTTATTCCTAATTTTGCAGCCTCTAGGGATAAATACAGACGTCTCCGTACCGATCCCTCAGACTTTACCAATTTTGTTCGTGAGTCGTGAGACCTAAGCAACCTAGAGCTCTGATACCAACTTGTCATGACCCGAAATCCCACCTTCGGGCCATGACTGCGTCTAACGTTGAACCCACTAGACAAGCCAACGTGTATAGTTACACTATCATATTAACAAGGAATTAATAGAAATAACTAGAAATAATTAATAGTTTAAAATATGAAAGTAGATAAATTCAGGACTAAGTGATAATAACAACAATACAATCCGTTGCAATAATCCCGGAACCTGGAGTCACTACTCACAAACTGTCTATAAGATTTGCTAAATACAAGGTCTGAAGAAATAATACATAAACTGTCTCGGAATTAGAAGGAAAACAAGACATAATAGAAAGATAACGATAGAGGAGATGCCAAGGCCCACGAACGTCTGCGGGTCTGACTTGAAGTCTCCGAGGTGCACTGAAGGATACTCCCTCTAACAGCGTCCACTGGGTCCGGCTGCGGGATCTACACAACATAAAGAAGTGCAGGTGTAGCATCAGTACAACCGACCCCATGTACTGAGTAAGTGCCGAACCTAACCTCGGACGAAGTAGTGACGAGGCTAGACACGACCACGATAACCTACCTGTACAGTTCTACAAAAATATAACAAGAAAGTAACATATATCTAACAGTTAAGCAAGCAATAGGGGGACAAGTAAGGGGGAAACAAGTAGGGAACAATATGATATATGGAAAATAATAAATAAACAGATAAATGAGATTGGCACGGCATCACCCTTCGTGCTTTTACTCTCGTCCTCATGATGCGCATGTAAATATATGAAATGAATGGCACGGCATCACCTTTCGTGCTTTTACTCTCGTCCTCACGATGCATCAAGTAAATATATGAAATGAGTGGCACGACATCACCCTTCGTTCTTTACTCTCTTCCTCACAGTGCAATAATGAATAATGAAATAAATGGCACGGCATCACCCTTCGTGCTTTTACTCTCTTCTTCACAATGCAGTAATTGAATAACTGATATGAATGATATGAATGAAGGGCACAGCATCACCCTTCGTGCTTTACTCTCTTCCTCACCGAAGTAACATCAACAAAAATAACAACTTGGCAAGGAAATCAGTTACAGATAATTCAATTCATAACCACCCGGGAAGGGGGGATATCAACCAAAATCAACATATTTGCCCGGCAAGGGTCTCAGCTATAACCAAATCCTTACGAGTACATAATTTAATGATTCGGGTCCTCAACTAGGACATCACAACATAGTTCTTAATCAAGTATTCTCCACAGTTAAATGATTTTCCAAAAGAAACTACTTCATAACACGATAATCATTGAGGTATTAACAAGTAATTAACCAAACATACTCACATGCACTCTTGACACACAATGCATAGGTACTCGTCACCTCACCTATGCATTGAACATGATAAAACACGTAGCACATACGACACAATACCTATTCCCTCACCAAATATAGGCAAGACACTTACCTCGGGTCCAAAGATGCAAGTCAAGCCTCTAACACTGTCTTTCCTATCGAATCCGACTCTGAAACAATGATATCTAGACATATTTAACTTAATAACATCAATAATGACTCAATAATTCAATTCCCAAGCCTAATTATACATTTCCCAACTTTCTTCCAAAAGTACCAAAATTCCCAAGCCTGAATATACAATTTGTTTTGGAATCCGACCCCAAAACGAGGTTGAATTCCCAAAAATTCCATTAACCCTAACTCTACCCAAAAGCCCTAATTTCTACCTTTAATTTCATGTTTACAGGCCTAGATTCTAGTGATAGATGACGAAAATGGAAGAAAACGAGGTGATAATTACCTAAGAGACTATGGTATGGAGCTCTTCAAAGGTCGTCTATGGGGTTTGGGGAAGAAGAGGGTTTAAGAAATTTGGCTGAGTCCCATAATGGAACATTCTGATTTTGAATAAAAATATAACTGGGCGAAATATCTCTATGCGATTGCGGAAGAAGGGATGCGATCGCATAAAGACCAGAACTGTGTGCACCGCGATCGCGGAATAACTAATGCGATCGCACAGTTATACTACCTCCCAACTATACGATCGCACAAGAGAGGACGCGACCGCACTATGTTTTCACCCCCAGCCCCCCTTACGTACCTATACCGCTATGCGATCGCGGACAGTGCGATGCGATCGCATAGAGGAACTGACCTCCCCCATCCTACAAAGGTATGCGATCACGGAGCTATACCTGCGATCGCACTGGACAACAGCAGACATCAGAAACCAACAACATTACACCAGATTTTTCTATCTTTTTGCACTCTGATACCTACCCGAAACGTACCCGAGCCCTCGAGGCTCAAAATAAAAAATACACACGACTCCCAAATCATCCTACGGACTTATTCATGTATTTAAATCACCAAAATATCATCAAAAACAAGGAATTAAACTCCAAAATTCATAGAATTTTCTTAAAACTTCATAAAGCTCAAATATTCCAATTTCGATCTGAAACACGTCGAATTAAGTCCGTTTTACACCAAAATTTACTGGTAATTCATATAACACATATTAAACCTGTTCTGGGATCTGAAACCATAATACGGGCCCGGTAACACATATTTCACATCATATCTCATTTTCAAAAGTCTTTATTATCTTCAGAAAACAATTTTCTTTAAAAAATAATTTCTCGGACTTGGGACCTCGGAATTCGATTCCAGGCATACGCCCGAGTTTCATATTTTCCTATGGACCCTCCAGTACAGTCAAATCATGGGTCTGAGTCCGTTTACCAAAAATGTTGACCAAAGTCAACTTTAATCAATTAATTATTCTAAAATTAAACTTTTTATCAAGTTTTGACATAAAGGCTTCCCGGCTGCGCACGCATATCGAGGTGAGATTAACGGAGGCTTTCTGGGACTCGAAACACAGATTTAGCTAGATTAACCTAGGATGACCTTTTGGGTCATCACACAACATTCCATCCTTTGACCGACGGGCAGTCCGAGCGTGCTATTCAAATTTTAGAGGATATGTTTCGCGCTTGTGTTATTGACTTTGGGGGTTCTTGGGATCAATTCTTGCCTTTAGAGGAGTTTGCCTACAATAATAGCTACCATTCGAGCATTGATATGGCTCCCTATGAGGCATTATATGGTAGACGGTGTAGATCGCCAGTTGGATGGTTTGAGCCGGGAGAGGCTTAGTTATTGCGTACATACTTAGTTCAAGAGGCCTTAGATAAGGTCAAGATTATGCAGGAGCGACTTCGTGCAGCTCAGTCCAGGCAAAAAAGTTATGTCGACCGTAAGGTTCGTGATGTGGGTTTCATGGTTGGAGAAAGAGTATTACTGTGGGTATCACCCATGAAGGGCTTTATGAGATTTGGGAGGAAAGGTAAGTTAAACCCTAGGTATATCGGGCCTTTTTGAGATTCTTGATAGAGTGGTTGGAGGTAGCTTATAGGCTTGCGTTGCCTCCAGGGTTATCCTCAGTTCATCTGGTATTCCATGTGTCTATGCTACAGAAATATCATGGTGACTCGTCCCACGTGTTGGATTTCAATTCTGTCCAATTGGACAAAGATTTGACTTATGGGGAGGAGCCGATGGCCATTTTAGACCGGCAAGTTCGTCAATTGAGGTCAAAGAGTTATCCTTCAGTTCGAGTGTAGTGGAAAGGTCAGCCCGTTGAGGAAGCTACTTAGGAGTCCGAGTCGGACATGAAAAGTAGATACCCCCACTTGTTTGCAAATTCAGGTAATTTTCTATGTCCGTTCGAGGATGAACGTTTGTTTTAGAGGTGGAGATTATGATGAACCAAAGGGTCATTTTATGAATTATGACACTATTCTGGGCCCAGTGGCCTTAAAAAGACTAAATTTAATTACCTCAATTTGCGGCGCAGTCTGGGTGTGAATCCAGAAAGCTTTTATGTGAAAATATGAGAAATAGTAATTTCTAGAGTTAAGAAAATTTGGTTTAAGTTTACTTTGGTCAACATTTTGAGTAAACGGACCCGGATCTGTGTTTCGACGATCTCGGGAGGTCCACAGTAATAGGACTTGGGCATATGCTCGTAATAGAATTTCGAGGTCCCTAGCCTTAGAAAACATTTTTTGAAGAAAATTGTTGTGCTAGTTATTAAAGGAAATAAAGAAATGAAATAATATGTGAAATTGTTAGTATCGGGCCCGTATTTTGTTATGATATTTAAGTATTATCTGTGAAATTTGATGAGAATCGGAGTTGATTTGACGTGATTCGTACGTCCAGTTGAAAAGTTAGAAATTTGAGTGTACTTGAGAAAATCTTGAGTTTTGAGGATAAATTTGTAGTTTTTGATGTTATTTTGACGATTTGATTGCACAAGAAAGTCCGTATGATATTTTTAGACTTGCGTGCATGTTCGGTTTGGAGCCCCGAGGGCTCGAGTGAGTTTCGGGTAGGCTATGGAGTGTTTAGACTTAGAAAAAATTGCACAGCTAATATCTGGTGTTGGCAGGCCTCTGAACTCGCATTTGCGAGATCAGGCTTCGCATTTGCGAAGTCCTGGGCCAGCCTCAGATCTCGCAAATGCGAGATTTCTGGCCGCAATTGCGAGACACCCATATGTCGCAAATGCAAAATTTCATTGCATTTGCGATGGCTGCAAATTTTCAGAGGGTTCGCAAATCGCAAATGCGAGATCCGCATCCTGTTAAAACAAATTTTAGGCGGGTTTTTCACCACTTTTTCAATTTTCTCAAACCCTAAACCTCCATATGCGATTTTCCAAAGATCCAAACTTCTCCAAATCATTGGTAAGTGATCTCTAACTAATTTTTTTTTCCTTAACAACTTTTAACAAGATTTCAACCTAGAATCTAGAGTTTTCACAGTGAAAATTGGGATTTTTGGGTAGAATTAGGAATTTTAAAATTAGGGGATTTAGACCTCGAATTGAGGTCAGATTCCAAAACCAATTGTATATCCGGGCTGGGGGAGAATGCGTAAACTGGTTTTGGTCTGAACATCGAGTTTAGACCAAGCAAGCCCGGGGTCGATTTTCATATTTTGTTGGGAAAACTTATGAAAACCATGATTTTTCATTAAAAACACCTTTAGCACTAATTAATGATGTTAAATCAATTATGATTAGATACGATTGAGTTGAAGGCCAAATCTAAAGGAAAAGCAGTGAGTGGCCTGTGAATTTGAGGTAAGTATTGTGTGACTACTCGTTACCTGTTTCGTTGCTAAATCCAATGTATAGATGACGTGACGAGTACCTATACGTTGTGGTCTGATCATAACATGCGAGTGGAAGTTAATTCTTGTATTTTTAGTTGTCTTAGATCCTATTACTTGTGATTATTGTTGTTATTGAAATGTTGGAAGGTTAGTATGATGGAAACTATGTTGAAATATTGATTTCCTGTGAAATCCTTCTTGATATGCTGTCAATGATTATGTGATTGGTGAGGACGAGGGTAAAGCACGAACGGCTATGCTATGCATTCATATTCATTATATGGTGAGGATGAGAGTAAAAGCATGAAGGGTGATGTCGTGCATTTTATTTATAATTTGGTGAGGCTGAGAGTAAAAGCACGAAGGGTGATGCGTGCATTTTAGTTATTGTTTGGTGAGGCTGAGAGTAAAAGTACGAAGGGTGATGCCGTACACTACCATTTCTGCTTTATTTTGCTCAATTTAACTGATTTATCATTGTTTATATCTGTCTTTTCGTTGTTTCAATCCTTATGAAAAATTCCCCACAGCATGATCCCTTCCCATTATTTGGTGTTTTAAATTCTTTATTTACTGCTATTTCTGTTAGCATGATTATTCTGTCCATATTTTTACATGGTGTCTTGTCCTAGCCTCGTCACTACTTCGCCGAGGCTAGGATCGACACTTACTCAGTACATGGGGTCAGTTGTACTGATACTACATGTCACGACCCAAATCTCGATTCAGGTCGCGATGGCGCCCAACGGTGAGGTTAGGCCAGCCAATAGAGAAACGCTAAGTGTTACCATTCCCCGTTACGCAAATTCATCTTTTAACCAATTTTAAACAGATATAAACATGATAATGGCGGTGGTGCGAACTAGAACTACAAGTGCAGAAATCAACTAATAGGCATGTCGCATAACATATGTACAACCAACCACCCAAAATATACACCACGTGTGTGCCAGGAACTAGTGTCACGAGTGCCACGGGAAACTACTGAATATACGATGACTACAATATATACAGGGTCTCAGTCTGAATGAAATGGACAGAGAATATAACAAAAGAACTCCAGGGTGCTGCTAGGAAGTCGCCGGGAAAGCAGCTCACCGTGAAGTATGACCACGCTATCAATATCTAGCACCGGCCTGAACTAGCCTCCGGACCTGTACAGTCAAGTACAGAAAAGAAAAGAAGGTGCATCATGAGTACATATTAAATAAATATGTACCCAGTGAGTATCCTGCCTAAACTCGAAGAAGTAGTGACGAGAGGTCGACTCGATACTCACTAAGGTCCAACAGTAATAACATATGATAAAATATAATGAAATACAGTAAGCATGTCAGGGAGATAAGAAACAAGTATATATATCGCGGGCAAAAATCCAAAAAAATACTGAACTAAACAATAAAGCACCTTCAAGGGTAAGACCACCGAACGATACAATAATCACAAATTCTTAGATCCACCGTGACGTACGACCCGCTCCCATAAGGTACCTTCTACACTCGCCATGGCGTACGACCCGATCCAATATTCATTTCTATTTCTTTTCAACATTGTCGTGGCGTACGGCCTGATCCCATATATTTCACAATTTCTCAACACTGCCGTGGCGTACGGCCCGATCCCATATATATTCAATTACTTTCAACACTGCCGTGGCGTACGGCCCGATCCCATATAGACATAATCACTCTCAAACCTGCCGTGTCGTACGGCCCGATGCCATAGTCTTTCAATACTTACTTTCCATAACAAATTCCTTGCCATTCAACAATTTTTCCAGAAAGCCTCAGAGAAATGACACTAAGCAAAACATAATTTCATAGTACATATGGCGTCACAATAAATCATATAAAGCATTACAAGACAAACATATCAGGCATTACGAGAAAAGCATATAAGGCATGATGTGGGCCTAACTACCCGGACATAACAATAATAGCCGCTACGTACGTACTCTCGTCACTTGGCGCGTACGTAGCACCCAAACAAGTTACACATAGCATATACATCACCTATGGGGACAATTCCCTCTTACAAGGTTAGAAAGGAGACTCACCTCGTGTCGAATCTACCCCTCGGAGCACAATTGCACCCTAAATTCTGAACTCTACACCCGAGGACTCGCAACTAGCTAAAAGTTATACAATACATCAATGCATGCACAATGTGATAAATTATCTTAGCTATTCAATAAAGTCGCCGTTCTTGAAGAATTTCAAAATTCCAACCCCGATCCCGCATGATCAAATTCTGAGAATTTTCGAAGGGATAACTCACCCATAACCTAAGGATTATTAATGTGTGATTTCTACTTAAATTCATGGCCTAAAACGGATAATCACAAAATTCTCAAGAACCCTAAAATTAGTACCTAATTCTATGATTTTTGGATGATTTAGTAGTGAATTTAACTAGGAATTAATGTTAAAGCTAGAAGATTATGGGGTTTAACTTACCTCTTACAGTGGGTGGTCGTGGGAGTGCTGCCCAAACTTTCATGCTCTCAAATGGAGGTTGATGGTGGGTAAAATGAAAGAAAATCCGTAATTTTGACATTTTAAAGAGGCTGGCAACAGTGATTTTCGCACCTGCGACCTTGGGACCGCAGGTGCGGTCCCGCACCTGAGAGAAAATCACTGCCCCCGCAAAAAAAGGGCCTGAGACCCTGGCATCGCACCTGCGGAGAAGGAGTTCGCACCAGAGGTCCTGCTCCTGCGGAAAAAGGGCCGCGCCTGCGATGGGGGGTCGCACCTGGGACTGAGAGACCGCAAGTGCGATCACACTAGAAGCAGCCACACCAGCAGTGGATTTTACTGGTTTTTGGTCCCGTACGGGGTTCGGGAAACACCTAGCCCACCCGAGCCCCCGTCCAAATATATCAACAAGTCTGTATTCATGATACGGACTCGCTCGAACTCTCGGGACATGGAAAACAACAACGAGACTCAAAAACTCAACCCCAAAACAAAATTGAATCAAAACTTAAGAACTTGAAACTCTAGAATTCACTTCAAGGCGCCGAACCGGCCTTAACTAATCGGAATGACTTCAAATTTTCCAAAAAAGTTATAAATGACATGACGAAACTATTCCCAGTCTCGGAATATAATTCGGACCTCGGGAACATAAATCACCTTTCAAGCCAAATTTCAATTTCTTTAAAAAAAAAAACCTCAAAACTTCATTAACTCCAATTCCCCCATTTTGATCCGAAACCAATCAAATCAAGTCCGTTTCTTACCAAATTTCACAGATGACTTAAATAACACATATTGAACCTGTTCCGGGCTCCGAAATCATAATACGGGCCTGACAGCACAGGTTTCACATCAAGGTTCATGTTCATAAAGCTTTTAATATCTTCATAAAACAATTTTCTTTAAAAAATCATTTCTCGGACTTGGGTCCTCGGAATTCGATTCCGGGCATACGCCCAAGTCCCATAATTTCCTACGGACCTTTCGGGACCGTCGGATCACGGATCCGGGTCCGTTTACCAAAAATGTTGACCAAAGTCAACTTTATTCAATTAATTATCATACGTTAAACTCTTAATCAAGTTTTCACATAAAGGCTTCCCGGCTACGCGCCCGGGCTGCGCACGCACAACGAGGTGAGATTAACGGAGGCTTTCGGGGCCTCGTAACATTGTAAAAAAATTAGATTCACTTAAGATGACCTCTTTTGGTTCATCACAATCTCCCCCTCTAAAACAAACGTTCGTCCTCGAACGGACGTAGAATTGTACCTGAAGAGACGAATAGTTGTGGATACCTGCTCCGCATGTCCTCCCCGGACTCCGAAGTCGCCTCATCGACTGGTTGGCCCCTCCACTGGACCTTTACGGCAGAAATTTTCTTAGACCTCAACTAGCGGTCCTGCCTATCAATAATAGCAACTGGCTCCTCCTCGAAGCCTAACTTCTCATCTAATTTATTAGTGCTGAAATCAATCACGTGAGAGAAATCGGCATGATATCTCCGGAGCATGGATACATGAAATACCGGATGAACTCTCGATAAGGCGAGAGGTAAAGCGAGCTCGTAAGCAACCTCCCCGACTCGCCTCAACACCTCAAAAGGGCCTATAAAACTAGGGCTCATCTTGCCCTTCTTCCCGAATCTCATAACGCCCTTCATCGGCGACACCTTCAACATAACCTTATCTCCCTCCATAAATGCTACCTCACGCGCCCGCTGATCTGCGTAACTCTTCTATCTGGACTGAGATGTGCGGAGCCTTTCCTCAATAATCTTCACCTTTTCCAAGGCATCTCTCACTAGATCTGTACCATATAGCTTGGCCTTGCCAGGCTCAAACCACCAAATCGGAGAACGACATCGCCGACCATATAAAGCCTCGAATGGAGCCATCTCGATGCTGGGCTGATAACTGTTATTGTATTCAAACTCTGCCAAAGGCAAGAACTGGTCTCATTGACCGCCAAAATCAATCACACAAGCCCTGAGCATATCCTCCAAAATATGAACTGTACGCTCTGATTGGCCATCAGTCTAAGGATGAAATGCTGAACTGAGGTCTATCTGAGTACCCATATCGCTGTGCAAAGCTCTCCAGACGTGCAAGGTGAAATGAGGACCTCGATCTGATATAATGGACACCGGCACCCCGTGCAACCGAACTATCTCCCGAACATAAATTTGGGCCAGCCTCTCCGTAGTATAAGTAGTAGCCAGAGGAATGAAATGCGTCGATTTGGTCAATCTATCCACAATGACCCAAACCGCGTCAACCTTCCGCAAAGTCCGAGGCAACCCAACTACAAAATCCATGGTGATGCGCTCCCATTTCCACTCAAGAATGGGCATCTGCTGAAACAGGCCTCCTGGCCTCTGGTGCTCGTACTTTACTTGCTGACAATTGAGGCATCTAACCACAAACCGCACTATATCTTTCTTCATCCGCCTCCACCAGTAGTGCTGCTTCAAATCACGATACACTTCGTCACACCCGGATGAACCGAATACTGAGAACTGTGGGCCTCTTCTAAAATTCTCTTCCTCAAGCCATAGGAACACATAAACGACCCTGGAGCCTCAAGACACCATCCTCGCCTAAAGTAACCTCCTTGGCCCTGCCTTGGACCACTGCATCCCGAAGCTCTACAAGGCATGGATCATCAAACTGTCGGGCCTTAATCTCCCCAAACAATGAAGACTGAGAAACTGCATGAGCCAAAACTCGACGAGGCTCAGAAAGGTCCAATCTCACAAGGCGATTGGCCAAGGACTGAATGTCCAAGGCTAAAGGTCTCTCCTCAGCTGCAATGTAGGCCAAGCTACCCATACTCGCTTCCCTCCTGCTCAAAGCATCTGCTACTACATTCGCCTTGCCCGGGTGATATAAAATAGTGAGATCATAATCTTTCAACAACTCAAGCCATCTCCGCTGCCTCAAGTTAAGGTGCCTCATCTTAAGCAAGTACTGCAGGCTGCGGTGGTCGGTGTAGACCTCACAAGATACACCATATAGATAATGCCGTCATATCTTCAAATCATAATCAATCGCTGCCAACTCCAAATCGTGCACAGGGTAATTCTTTTCATGAACCTTCAGCTGCCGCGAAGCATAAGCAATAACCCTGCCATCCCGCATCAGCACATACCCCAACCCGACGCGTGAAGCGTCGCAATACACAGTATACATCCCAGAACCGGAAGGAAATGACAGAACAGGTGCCGAGGTCAAAGCTGACTTGAGCTTCTGAAAGCTCGCCTCACACCCGTCGGACCACCAAAACGGGGCATTTTTCTAAGTCAATCTTGTCAGTGGGGCTGCAATAGAGGAGAACCCTTCCACGAATCGGCGATAATAGCCTGCTAGGACCAAGAAACTCCTGATCTCTGAAGCTGAAGTAGGACGCGGCCAGCTCTGAACCTCCTCAATCTTCTGAGGATCAACCTTGATACCTTCTCTAGATACCACATGCCCAAAAAATTCCACGGAATCTAACCAGAACTCGCACTTGGAGAACTTAACATACAACTTCTGTTCCCACAAGGTCTAGAGCACAACTCTCAAGTGCTGCTCATGCTCACCCAGGCTCCGCGAATAAATCAAGATGTCATCAATGAAGACGATGACGAAGGAATCAATATACGACCTGAATACCCTATTCATCAAGTTCATGAATGTTGCTGGGACATTAGTCAAACCAAAGGACATCACCAGGAACTCATAATGGCCATACCTGGTACGAAATGCAGTCTTCGGAACATCTGAAGCTCGAATCCTCAGCTGATGATAACCCGATATCAAGTCAACCTTGGAAAACACTTGAGCACCCTGTAATTGATCAAAAAAATCATCGATGCGCGGCAGAGGATACTTATTCTTGATGGTCACTTTATCTTGCTGGCGATAGTCAATGCACATCCGCATAGACCCATCCTTGTTTTTCACAAATAAGACTAGAGCACCCCACGGCGATACACTCGGCCTGATGAAGCCCTTGGCCAACAACTCCTCAAGCTGCTCCTTCAACTCCTTCAGCTCCTTAGAAGCCATACGATAAGGGGGAGTGGAAATAGGCTGAGTATCTGGAGCCAAATCAATACAGAAGTCAATATCCCGATCTGGAGGCATGCCTGGAAGATCCGAAGGAAACACATCCGGAAACTCTCGAACAACAGGTACGGAATCAATGGTAGGAGACTCGACAGTGGTGTCCCGCACATAAGCAAGGTAAGCCAAACAACCTTTATTGACCATATGTCGAGCCTTTATGAAGGAAATAACCCAGCTGGAGGTACTAACAGAAGAACCTCTGCATTCTAGTCTAGGCGACTCAGGCATGGCTAAAGTGACTGTCTTAGCATGGCACTCTAACATAGCATGATAAGGAGATAGCCAATCCATGCCTCGGATAACCTCAAAATAAATCATATCCAGCAATAAAATATCTGCTCGGGTATCCAAATCGTAGAAAGTGACCGCACAAGACCGGTAGACTCGGTCTACCACCACAGAATCACCCACAAGAGTGGACACATATATAAGGGAACACAAGGACTCACAAGGGATATCCAGGAAATGAGCAAATAGTACGGAAACATATGAATACGTGGATCCTGGATCAAATAGTACCGAAGCCTCCCTACCAAATACAGAGATAATACCTGTGATCACGGCGTCTGAGGCCACTGCATCTGATCTGGCCGGAATGGCATAAAATCTGGCTGAGGCTCCTGAAGGCTGAACTCCCCCAGAGTGAACAGGAACTAAGTGACCTCCTCCTGACTGGCCTCCCCCTCTAGGACGACCCCTGCCGACCTGTCCTCCACCTCGAGGCGGCCGGACTGCTGGTGCTGAACTCCTAGGCTGATAACTCTGCTGCACTGCCTTGCCCAGATACCTGGGACAAAACCTCCACGTTTGACCTGGCTCCCCACACTCGAAATAACCTCCTAGTGCTATAGCCCGCTGCCCGAAAGAGGAAGAACCTTGAATAGCCGGAGGGCGGTGTGAACCCTCTGGTAAGGCACTAAAACAGGAACTAGAGGGTCTCTGATGACCGGAATAAGTGTTAGGTTCACCCTGGGTGGCTGGGAGACGATAGGAACGCTCGGGAATAGCGCCAAACTGAGGCCTCGCTGAAATACCCATGGGAGGTAGTGGAGGTGCTGAATAGGAAGGCCTACTAAACTTGCCTCTACCCCTAGCTGGAGCACCCCTAAAGTCACCTGTGAACCTGACCCTCTTGTCCTGCTGACCTGGCTGACCCTGCTCCCTGCTCCTCATACGGTAACCCTCAATCCGTCGAGCTATCTCGACTACAAGCTGGTATGGGGTACCCATCTCTACCTCTCTGCCCATAGAGGCCCTGATACCCGGATGCAAGCCTGCCACAAACCGTTGTACCCTCTCGGCATCAGTATGAAATATCATAAGGGCATGGCAGGACAACTCGGAGAATCTAGCCTCATAATAAGTCAGTGACATCTGCCCCTGGTCTAGTCGCTCAAACTGACCCCGTAGCTCCTCCCTCTCAGAAGGTGGAATGTATCTGTCTAGAAATAGCTGAGCGAAATGGTCCCATGTGACAGGAGGAGAATCTGCTTGCCTGCTGAGAATATATGATTGACACCACCTGCGAGCTCTGCCCTCTAACTGAAATGTGGTGAAATCCACTCCATGGGACTCCAAAATCCTCATGTTGTGCAGTCTGTCCCTGCACCTATCAATAAAATCCTGAGCATCCTCTCCCCGCTCACCCCCGAAGACTGGAGGGCGAAGTCGGGTCAATCTATCCAACATCTTCTGCTGGTCACCCTCTGCAATTGGCCTGGGCTCTGAGGCTGCTACTACCGGCTGAACCCCTCCCACGGGCGGTGTGCCCGGGGTATGACGTGCTGCTGCTGCCTGAGCGATAGGAGTCTGGACTCCCCCTCCTGCCTGAGAAGTAGCAGGGTCGGCTGGAAATAAACCAGCCTGAGACATAGTGTTCATGAATCTCAGCATACGGCCAATGACCTCCTGGAAACCTGGCCCCGTCATGAAATTCATTGGAGCAGGTGCTACTGGAAGCACCTCATCCTTCTCCTCCATAATAGGGTCCTCTGGTGGTGCCACTGGCGTAGCTCTGGGACGCCCTCGTCCCCTGCCTCGAGCAGGTGCTTCGCCCCTGCCTCTACCCCGACCTTGGGCAGCCGGGGCAGCGGCCTCTCCCGGACCCGGAACATTGGATGCACGCGTCCTCACCATCTGGGAAAGAATAGAAGAATAAGTTCGAGTACGTCATAGATTGCACGACAGGATATGAATAAAGGGAAGTTTCCTAACACCCCATATCCTCCTGAAGATAAGTACAGACGTCTCCGTAT
>ML272817.1:35621-62110 GCA_005239495.1 Nicotiana undulata | reverse complement strand
TAAGGGAGGCTAACAGGAGAATTCGGAAGAATTGGGTGGATTGGTGGGACAAGGTCATGTCAAGAAAGGAGAAAGGATCTCAACAGGGTCTTGAGCGGTGCAAGAAGTAGCTTCGGGCTAAGTGGGGGAGTCCCACCACCTGCAGTTGGGTCGTAGGATTGTGCTCTCATGGGATTGTGGATTTGTCGGCGTATCGGCAAGATGTTACAACTAAGGAAAAAGAGTATAGCGGTAATTGAGTATGGCATTCGATAAATATGTACGAAGTTGGTCCTATTGGACCAGGGTTAGACTATGGAAGATTCAGAATTTGTGCTCAAGGCATAGGCAAGTTGTAAGGGAAGTGACTCAGTCACGTGCTTCATTGAGAGCATATTCATGTGCTAGAAGAGCCTTGGGGTTGATTGTATTCGGGGCAAGTCAGAGTGGGTGACTCTCAGTAGTGGTCCTAATGAATTCGAAAGTTAGAGAATGCGGTGTTTAAGGGTTTCAGGCAACAGTATAATTAAGAAGCGAGCTTCTGCAGTATAGTCTCTAAGAGGAAGGAAGATGGTTGGAGGGTTCTATGTTATTTCAGCACGCTGGATAGTATCAGAGGAGTGAGAGAAATAGACTCCAGGTTGTAGAAATATTATCAGGAGATTATGAGACGAGTTTCGGAATTTAGGTAGCATGGTCTCGTGATTCAAGGTCACTCAGGATGAGTGAGGGTTGAGTTGCTATGAGTTGAAAGAAGTTACTATTATCCTGAGGCAATTAAATATGATTAAAAGAAGATGGATTGGTTAGCCATGATGGAACGGCGCATGTACGACAGTGATCAGTTCCTTCGGTATGATTGAGTACGTGTATGGTTTGTGCAGATGTGTGTGGGGCTCGTCGGCCGTCGTAATAGATTTCATTTGGAAGCATTCAAGTGCTATGGCCTGTCAGGTGTAGGCGGATCCCGGAAGGTTTATGGTGGTTCAGACCACTACTTAAGGATTTGCATGTATTGTGATTGTGAGAGCTCACTTGTGTGTTGTTATGGTTCTCATGAATTGAAGCAAATAAAAGGTTTCTATATGTGATGAAGTGTTCACCCTGTTAGTGGTTCAGGAGTTATGATGGAACTTCCTATGCTATTCCATATTGGCATGTTATGTGCAATAAGCGGTATGTAACTGGAAGTAAGAATCGAGATTGCGGTTCGGTGTTAACAAGGATGTCATGAGCTCAGGGGAGCAAGAACAAGGGATTTGAATGTCTAGAATAAGCTGATGTTGTCTTCAGTGTCACCTGAGATCGGTGTTTGGTGAAAGAGACTTGGTATCCTGATTACGGGTCCTTGAATTGTTTTACAGCCTTAGGATGGTCGGTGGTATGGATGTGCATACTTGTTGCCTTGTGTGGAAAGTCGTGGGAGTGTGACCATGGGAAGATTGTGTAAGCGTGACTTGTAGTCACCTGATTGATTGCAGATTTAGACTAAGTATAAGGAAGTATAATATTGCTTATTTGAGAATATATGCCTGGAAGGCGTTCGACTCAGTTGGTTGTGGATTGTGGGGTGTTTACCTCGGCTATGATGGTTTTCCTCGTGTGTATAAGAAAAAGGAAGCGGGTTGTTTGGACCCAGGTAAGGCTATCAGCCTAGTTCAATGCGAGCAGAATCAGCTTGAAGTGAGTGAATGGATTTAAACAAGATTTTGGGCTTCATGCGAGTCAGAGGTGTTCATTTCAGTATGGCACTCCTCAAGGAGGAGTATTGGGATATCAGGTGTTGTCCCGTCTTCGTCAAATTCATGTGATATTGTGATTGTGCCGTGTGAGTTGTGAAACATCTTGATAATTTATTATGTGTTGAGGTTCCGCGTAGTGACGAGGTTATGTGAGCAGGATGGCTCCTGAGATTTCAGATTATATATCGCACCTCAGTCGTGCTGGAATTTTGTAGCATATGGCTCTATCAGTCTCCCCAGAATGGTATTATGCACCTAGCGTGCTTGTGGTCGATATTCAGTGATTTGTAATAGTGAGCAATTCAACTCCGTGTATATTTCCCTATGTAAATTTTATGATGGGATCGGGTGGCACGCCGCCACGTGTATGTTATTTGGATCGGGTTGCACGCCACAACAGTGTGATGTTGAGTAAGGCTTCTGTAATTATTATTTTTTGTGTTTTACTTCGTAATTTTATGAGGAAAGTTCATATTAGTTGCGTGAGTTGAGTAGTCCCTTCCGGAGTCATTTCCTTATGTGTCGTGTTCGAATTATGGCCCATTGGCGCATTTTGGCATCGTGTGAGGCTAATGGCCATGTTTGGGGTGATTGGTTATGTGAGCAGTTCATACTGTGTGAGACGAGAGTTATAAATTTGGGGTCGGTGTGTTAGGATCATGCGAGTATATTGCAAGGGAGTTGCCATTATTGGTCTGCAATGAGATGATGATCTAAGGTTAGAGAAAGGATTTCAACGTGTGGTTAACTCTGCAAATGGTTATGAATTTCTACACATCTCCTCCGTTGTGGTGATATCGTCAGCGTTATAGCAGAATGTATGAAGGTATCTGATGAGGTGCCTTGAGAGCATCAAATTCGCAAAATTCTGGCTATTAAGGTTCAGGGAGCGTTATTGTGGTCAGATGATGAACTATGCAGCGTATGGTGCCGATTCAGCAAAGGCGCACATTTGTGTTCTGGTGCCTCGTGTGGTAGTTGATACGGTGTTAAAACGTTAGAAACAGGCCTGGTAGAGAATTTCAGATATTAGAACTAAGTTCGGAGCTTATTGTATGATTAAAGGAGAATATCTTCAGATTTGATCAAGCTAATGTGCCCAACTGGGTTGTGGTAGCCCGGGCAGGTGCGCGAGGTGTTAAACACTGATTTCAGATAATTCTGGGGAAGTTCTTGGCACGTTCGAGGACGAACGTCTGTTTAAGTGGGAGAGAATGTAACGACCCGACCGGTCGTTTTGAGATCCAGCGCGTCGTTCAACAGTTGGGAGTCACGAACAACTTTATTTCAGTTATATTGACTTGTGCATATGGTCGGAATTGAAATTAAGGAAGATCGGAGTTGAATATAAAGGAATATTCTCATTTAGAAGTCTTAAGTTGAAGAAATCAGGTAAGGCTGGGATTTTGAGTAAACGACCTCGGAATCAGGATCCGAAGGTTCTAGCAGTTTGTATGATGATTTCGGACTTGAGCATAGGTCCGGAACGGGTTTTGGATAACCCGGGAGCAGTTCGGCGTATATTGTGGAAAGTCAGTATTTTAAGGAAATTTCCTAAGTTTGACTTGAAGTACATTTCAATGATACTGATGTCCGTTTGGGATTTCGAGTCTGGTAATAGCTCCGTATGTTGACTATGGAGTTGGGAGCACGATCAGAAGTGAATTCGGATATCCGGAACTCAATTTAAGGTCTTTTGGATAAAGATAGAAAACTGAAGGTTTTTGAAGAATTCGACCGGAAATAAAAATTTTGATATCAGGGTCGGAATTTGATTCCGGAAGTTGGAGCAGGTCCGTAATGTTGAATATGACTTGCCTGCAAAATTTGAGGTCAATCGGACGTGGTTTGATAGGTTTCGGCATCAAATGTGGAAGTTAGAAATTTTCAAAGTTCATAGAGTTGGATTTTAGTACGATTCGTGATTTCGGCAATGTTTGAGGTGATTTGAAGCCCCGAGCAAGTTCGTGGGATGTTATGGGACTAAGTCGTGTGTTTGGACGGGGTCCCGGGGGCCTTGGGTGTGTTTCGGGGTGGTTTCGGGGCATTTCGGAGTGAATTTGCTGTTGCTATTTCTGGTGTTTCTGGTAATGCTATGCGATCGCAGCCTTAGCTATGCGATCGCGGATGTTGGTGTGCGATCGCGGAGAAGGGCTGGGCAGGCTAGTGCGATCGCAATGGGGAAGGTGCGATCGCGGAGAAGGATTTTGGTGGGAGCTGGAAATGGCCTGTGCGATCGCAGGCGTTCTTGTGCGATCGCGGAGGAGTGATCTGGATGACCTGTGCGGTCGCAGACGACTTCATGCGATCGCATAGAAAGGCAGAACTGGGCAGTGTTGATTAAAATGGGATATTGGCATTTCTCTCTCATTTTTCAAAGCCATGGGCAATTTTTGGAGAGCTTCAAGAGAGGATTTTCGTCATCTATGTTAAGGTAAGTTACTCCTACTCATTTCAAGTTAGATACAAGATTATTACATGGTATTAAACATGAAAATTTTGTGGAAAAATTAGTATTTTGAAGAAAACCTAGAAATTTGGAAATTTGGATTTTAGCCACGAATTGAGCATGAATAATTGAGTAAAATGTGTAATTGAATTAGTAAAGATTCGGGTAGAGATTTTCTTCAAGAAATTTCGAGGTCTGGGCACGTGGGCCCGAGGGCATTTTGGTCATTTCATTTAGCCGGGCTGAGGAACTTTGTAGTTTGAATTGGTTATGATCTGTTGAGTATATTTTCATTGAATTATCGTTATTTGGATAGTTTGGGAGCGTGCGCATCCATTTTTTAGTCGTCGTAGAGGCTTGGAAGCCAGTGATGAATCTTCGGAGCGAGGTGAGTCTCCTTTCTAACCTCGTAAGAGGGAAATTGTCCCTCTAGGTAATCTTGTTTTCTATGTGATCTTGTTTGGGGGTTACGTACGCACCGAGTGACGAGAGTCCATACGTAGTGGCTATTACTGCTTCGTCCGGTTAGTTAGGACACATCATGTTCATTGCTTTCCCTTGTTGTAGCATAGATATGACTTGTATACTTGTGTGATTGGTATTGTTGTCTTTGTACGTTGTGATACTTGGCTTGATTTAAGTGTGATAAGAGAATCACGGGATGGGATCGGGCCGTACGCCACGGCAGAGTGATGATTGATTGTGTTATGGGATCGGGTCGTACACCACGGCAGAGTGATGATTGATTATATTATGGGATCGGGTCGTACGCCACGGCAGAGTGATGATTGATTATATTATGGGATCGGGCCGTACGCCACGGCGAGATTGAGACTACCAAGGTGGGATCGGGCGGTACGCCACGGCGAGATTGAGATTACCAGGGTGGGATCGGGCCGTACTCCACGGCGAGATTGAGACTACCAGGGTGGGATCAGGCCGTACGCCACGGCGAGCTTGAGACTACTAGGTGGGATCGGGACGTACGCCACGGTGAGATTGAGACTACCAGGGTGGGATCGAGCCATACGCCACAGCGATATTGAGTACCATATGGTAGCGAGTCGTACGCCACGGCGGATACCAAACTTATTTGATTTGAGATTGTTACTTGATGCCGGATATTGATGTACTTGATTATTTGTTTACTTGCCTACAGTTTTCCTTACATCCTGCTTACTTTATTACTGTTGGACCTTAGTGAGTACATATATGTATATGTACTCATACTACACTTTTCTGTGCATTTTGTTGCACAGGTACCTTTATAGTACAATGATTGATTTGGAGACTTATAGGGGCTGCATTCATCTAGAGGTGTTCCACAGCTGCCGGAATCTCCCTTCTGTGTACTTACATTTTATATTTATTGCCTTTGTCCAATTTTGTTTGGGACAAGCGTTGTATAATTGTATAAATTCTTAGAAATTGCTCATGTACTTGTGTCACTGGGTTCTGGGGATGTGTTGAGTCTTGTTTTATTGAATTAAATGGATTCCCTGTCGTGTTTAATTTACAAAAAAATTTATTTATTTAATTATGAAATGCAATAAAGGCAACGATTTTGAAATTGTTAAACAGGGAGGTATTTCAACTGATTAAGGGGTTGGCTTGCCTGACAGTGGTGTTCGGCGCCATCACAACCCATAGGTTTTGGGTCGTGACATAAGGAATAGTCATTGAGAGAGTGAGAGTAACCTTTGAAATTTAGGGCAGCAGTGATCCTGGCATACCATTGCCGCGAGGCTTGTCGCAGCCCATATAAGAACTTTCTGAGCTTGCAAACATGCTGAGGGGTAGGGGGAGTGAGTCCAGCTGGAAATTTCATGTAAACTTCCTCCTGCAAATCACCATGGAGGAAGGCATTATTTACATCCAGCTGGAAAATGAACCAATTATTCTTTACTACTACCAGTTAGTAAACATAGGATGGTGGTCATTTTGACAACAGGGGAATAGGTCTCAGTGAAGTCAATGCCCTCCCTTTGGATATCTCCCCTGATGACTAGACGAGCCTTGAACCTTTCAACTGAACCATCTTGGTTATATTTGACCCTATAAACCCATTTGCAAGGTAGAGCTTTTCTATCCTTTGTTAACTCCACTATCTCCCAAGTTTTGTTGGCCTCAAGGGCTTCAAGTTCCTTGTTCATGGCTTCTTGCCAACCTGGATGTAAAGAAGCTTGGGAATAGGTGGTAGGTTCCAAGATATATTGATGGGAAGGGGATAAGGCAGAGAAAGATAAAACATTAGGAGAAAAAGGAGAGGTAAAACATTGTGAGGTTAAATCCGTTAGAAACAAAGAGTTGCAAATGTAATTACCTAGATACGAAGGAATATGATGTTCCCTGGTTGATCTCCTAAGAGCAGGTAAATGGAAATCAGGAGGTGGTGTAGGAAGACTAGGAGACTAAGGTGAGAGTGTGTAGTTGAGGGAGTAGAAAGATGCCTAGAAGATGAAGCAGAAGGACTAGGAATGGACTTAGAATGTGACTGGGAGGTAGTTCTGGCATGAATTATATTGGTTGAGGAAAAATGTATAGAGGGTGAATGATCAGGAACAGGATTAGGCAATGTAGCAGGAAAAATTGGGGATGGTGAAGAAGCTGGAATGAATGGGAAAATAGCTTCATGAAAGATAACATCCCTAGAAATTAAAATCTTCATGGTGTGTAGGTCAAGTAACTTGTAACCCTTCTTTCCAGGAGGGTAACCTAAGAACACATACATAACAAATCGAGGGTCTAACTTTGATCTATGTAAAGGCAAAGTAGAAGCATAACATAAACATCCAAAAGCTTTTAAATTTTCATAGCTGGGTGGTTGACCAAATAGGATTTCATAAGGAGTTTTCATTTTGATTACCTTAGAGAGAAATCTATTGATTAGAAAAGTTGTAGTTAACAAACAATCCCCCCAAAATTGAACTGGTAGGTTTGATTGATAAAGTAGAGCTCTGCATGTTTCAAGTAAATGTTTATGTTTTCTGTCAACAACCCATTTTGTTGGGGAAAGCAAACACATGTAGTTTGATGGATAATTCCTTGGGTGACAAGATAGGCTGAGGTGCTTTGGCTGGTTCCAAATTCAAGTGCATTGTCAGATCTAATGGCTTTTACTTTTGCATGAAATTGTCTTTCTGTTAAAGCTAAAAAGTGTTTGAGCATGGTAAAGGCATTTGATTTGGCATTGAGAAGAAATGTCCATGTTGCTCTACTATAATCATCAACAATGGTAAGAAAATATCTATAACCATCATGCGTAGGGGTCTTGTAGGGTCCCCAGGTGTCCACATGAATAAGGTCAAAATTTTATTTAGTTTTGATTGTATTAGAATGAAAAGGAAGCTTGACTTGTCTAGATTTAGCAAAAATATCACAAGGATGAATATTAGAAGAAGAAATAAGAAAAGAAATAGAAGAAATATGTGTCATATTAGAAAATGGCAAGTGACCCAATCTTCTGTGCCAAAGACTTACATCATTAGAAACAGAAACTAAACAATGACTGGAATTAAAAACTTGTGGAACAACACTTTGATTACAAAGAGAATGTCTTAAAGCCTTAATTAAACTAGAAAATGCTACGCTAGGCTTGACATGACTGGAAGGGATTGAGTTGAAAATGTAGACATCTCTAGTGACTTTACCAAACACCACTGGCCTCTTCATTGAAGGGGCCTGCAAAATAGCACCAAGGGATGAAAAAATTAGAAGAGATTGAAACTGTAAACATAATTTGTGTACGAACAACAAATTATAATTGAATGAAGGAACAAATAAGACATGGTGAAGTGTGAAACCAGGGAGAATAGTAACAGATCCTGACTTGAAAACCAAAACTCTAGTAGAATTTGGCAAGCTAACATGAACAGGTCTAGGGAGAGGCTTCACATTGAAAAGTAGACCTAGATTTGAGGTCATGTGCTCTGAAGCACCTGAATCCAAAATCCAAGAAACAAATTGCAATGTAACACTGATATAAGTTTTGAAAGAGGGAAAATAGTGAGTTATACCAACACAATTGCCTGAAACCACATCTTCAGCAGCTTGTTCAACATGAGTGCCAACCTTCACATTCTGAAGCAACTAATACAGACTATGAAATTGATCCTGAGTCATTGTTAGGTCCCCTGCATTGTTGGCCTGTGCTACTGAACTTTCAGAAGAAAGCAATGCATTGCATTTAGGCCCAGAAAACCTCTTGGACTTGGTAAATTTGAAATCTGCAGGAAATCCAATCAACCTATAACAATTTTCAATTGTGTGATTCTGCTTCTTGCAGTAGTTGCAGAACTGATTTCCTTTCGTTGCTTCTTTCCTTTCAGGTGTGAATTTATGTCCTCCGTAAGAGTGTTGAATAGCTACAAAGGCAGACTCAACTGGATGTTGTGAGATCTGAACTTCTCTTTGTTTCTCATCCCTTATGAGCAAAGAGTAAGCATGGTTGGCTGAAGGAAGAGGTGAAAAGAGAAGCAAACTGCTCCTAGCACCTGCATAAGCATCATTCAACCCCATAAGGAACTGAATAAGTCTACCATCCTGCTGAGATTTGGAGGTCTTTGCCTTACCTCCGCAAGAACAAGCACATGTACAATGTTGACAAGCATCCAAGCTGTCCAATTCATCCCAGAGTCTCTTTAGTTTGGTATAGTAACCAGCAATATCCAACTTTCCCTGTGCTAATTCACTGATCTATTTTTGTAGATGGTAGAGTTGAGGTTCATTTCTCTGGAAAAACCTTTCCTCAAGATCATCCCAGATTTCCTTGGTTGTCTTGGAGTAAAGCACACTTTCTGCTATTTCTTTAGACAGGGTTTAAGCAAATAAGAAATTACCATGCCATTGCAATTACACCAAGCCTTAAAAACTTCAGAAGAGATATTAGGTTGAAGAATTCCACCATCAATGAACCCGACCTTGTTCTTTGTTGATAGTGCGATGAGAATACCCATCCTCCAACCTCCATATACCTTCCCATCAAAGACTGCGTTGACGAGTAGCATACCTGGAGAATCAGAGGGGTGAAGATAAAAAGGATGAGACGAATCAACTACAGCAGTCCCAGCTGCAGAAACATTGGTGACCTGAGGTGAGCTTGTTTCAATATGAGAAGCAGGAGATTTTTCATGCTCGTCACCCATGGTGAAGAATCAGCAAGAGTCTAAAGAAGATCAAGCTGAGAAGAAAGAGAAGATTATTCCCTAAAGCTCTGATACCATATTAGATTTAGGAAAGATATGAGAAATGATTTTCTGTGTATTGAATTCATCATTGTACAGCTCCTATACTATATAGAGAATAAAAGAATCTTCTATAACTAATTCTGTCATCTGTCCCTATACAATTAGCTGCCTTGTAACTAACTTATTGGATAAAAACAAAATTTAAATAATTAATTTACATTTGGATGAATTGAAAGAACATAAATTGGAAAGAAAAAGGCTAAACAAGTGTTAAGCCCAAATGAGAACTGAGTAGTCCAGATAGTATCTTCAGCCCAAAATGAGATAAGGTCTAATTCATTTGTGTCTTTTTGACATATACGGGAGTCATGGTTCAGACAAGAGATTGAAATCTTTTTGCTGTATTCTTCTTAATGTCTTCATCTTCCTTAAGCTTTGCTCGATTCTGGAATACACCATTGCCATTTGTGGTGTTTGAAAGTTGAATCCCAACAGAGGATACATAAAAAGGGGAAATCGCCCAAACTGTCACACTATAAATTTTCCCAACCAAAAATAGCCCAACACAAAATATCTACTAAAAAGGCCCAAATATTATTTTAAGCCCAAATAGTTTCAATTAATGTCAGTTTGTTTGTATCCGTTATTTTTGTTTTACAGACTTAAAAGAAGGACCATTTTCTCTCTTCTCTAAGTTTTCACTCTCTCTCTATCTCTCTCACTCTCACTCTCTCTCTCTATGCGATATTTTTTGCTAATTGAACCAAAATTGCTGAAATTGACGACAAAACAAGATACATTTGCGGTGATTTTCGTCTGAGGTATTTTGGAGTAGAAAATCTCTTGTTTTGCATATTTTCTCAGATTTCATGTGTTTTTGGAGAAACGGTGTTGCTTTTTTAGGCTTTTACGACTGAATTGTTTAGTTAGAATTCATTGTTGGTATCTGCTATAGATGATTTTGTTAGTTTTGGTTGGGTTTTGTATCAATTTATTCATAAAATTCTGTATCCGTTTGTTCGTATAATTTTTTTATTTATTTAAATGTTCTCATTCAACCTAGTTTCAATTGTGAAACAGAGCAATATGACAAGACAAACTTGTTCGATGAGTTCAACTCCTTATTCAAAGACGGTTTTGTTTGAGAAATCGTGCAACATGAGAAAATAAACTAGGTCGATGAGTTTATCTCCTCATTCAACCCCGGTTTTAGTCAAGAAATTGATTGATGAACGAAATATGGGGAGACAAAATCGTTCCGACGGTGTTAAAGTGTTAGAATCTCGAAAGGATGTTGTTGGACAATCTGAAAAAAAAGAAGAGCAAAAGGGTTAGAGTGGATGATGTTGAAGGTAAGAGAAAATGTGTCGTGGAAGACGAAGTGAATTTGGGTGACAAACTAAAAAAGAGTAAGGTGCCGAAGGCAGAAAAAGTTAAAATTCCTGATAAAGTTTGTAAGGTACATACAATTTTTGTTATACTTTTTTGTATTGTTGAATCTTCTTTTGACATTGGATTTAGTTTGTATTTGTTTTGTTGTTAATTTGTTTCATTTATTTGTAACCTTGGAAGCTTTATATTCCAGTTGGTAAGCCTTTTCCTGTTACTCATTGAATATTATACACTAATATCCGTTTTACAGTCAAATTGACTGATTTCCAGCTTCGGATGTTAAGAAAAAGTTGTTTTGGCTATTTCCCTGATTTACCTCGAGTTGCTATCCAGGCACAAGTGATTCATTCTTTAATGTTTAGGGAGTTGGTTCAAGATAAGTGTGATCAATTTTATGTGAAATTGAATGACGAATGTGTTTTACGTTTTGGTCTTCGGTAATTTGGTGTTGTAAGTGATTTAAACTATTGTGGCAATGAACATGTTGATAGTAACTTCAGTGGACCCAATAGGTTGGTGGACACTTATTTTCCTGGGTTTGAAGTGGTGTCAATGAAGTTTCTTATTGATTATTTTGAGAAGAATAAATGGTAGTATGATGGAGACGCAGTTAAGAGTGCGATCATTTATTTCATAAACACGTTTCTAATATCCACTCAGGCTCAGAAGACATTTATAGGTAAACGTGATTTCCATCTTGTCGAGAGTTGTGAGCATGTGTCCTTTCTCTGAGGTAAGATTGCATTTCGAGCTTTAATAAAGTCAGTGGGGGACAAGTTAAGGGGAAAATATGAGTTTTATAGGCTTGGCGGATTAATTCTTGCATTACAGGTGTGGTTCTATGAATGCTACACTGTAGTTGTAAAATAATTATTGTTCGCGTTGGAGATCATACACCATGCATATTGAATTTGGAAATGAGCGACATGCCAACGCGTGAGGACTTCTCTACTGGTTTATTCAACAGCAAAGGGAATAAAGTACCAACTTTTATGTGCTGATGGGGTTACACATATATGATACGTTGTAATTCATTGTGATACATAAAATATACAGTTTTTATACATCTTTGATACATCTTGGACTGACCCACCTTTTGTTACATTTGCAGTTTAAAAATATTTCTCCTACAATTGAAGATCTAAGGAGATTTACTTTGCCTGCTGAAGTTAACGATGAATATCAAAAATATTTGACATCACGTAACAGGGAAAAACTTCCTATTGATAATAGCAATGATTTTGTCACGACACCCCCGAAACAGATTATGGAGGTTGTCCCACAAAAAAGGCATCGGGTATACAGCCTATTAATTATTATCTTGAGTTGCAGAAGTTGGAGGATGATGTTAAACAAGTTTGTATTGGTCTTATATATATATATATATATATATATATATATATATATATATATATAAAGTTCCGTTAAAAATGTACCATATTCAAAGTCTATTATTTTTTCTATTTGTTTCCTTTTGTAGCTCCATAAGCAGTTTAAGTCCTTCATGAAATGTGTTCTGATAAATACGAGGAAGTCTTTGAGTTGATAAATTTCAAGGTATGTATTTATTTTTCATTGGGTATTTCCTTTTATTTTTTAATTACCTTACTGTATCTTTTTTTTAAATATCTTGGTGCAAGCAAAGAAAAATATGGTTCACATCTAAAGGAAGACACCAGTGGTCGTCAAGACAATAATGATTTTCTAAGCAATATATAGTTTGGTGGGAATGAAGATGTTGACATGGATGGTTGTAACTTGTAAGGTGTGTTTAGTTGTACATTCTTTTTCTTTTTATTTTCTTTGTTGTTTTTTATAATTCGTTCTTTCTAAAAAAAATAGATCGGTGGAAACGAAGGCAAATATGTTCCACATACTCAAGGATATACCAATGCGCATCATCCTAACAATTTTGTACTCGATGAAGTAGATCAGTTAGGTCTCAATATCATGGAAGAACCTTCTGTTGTGTCCTTATCATGTTTGTTGCTAAAGTAACTTTCACACCAGATGTAGCGCATGCTAGCGCTATTGGTGTGACTGGAGATGAGGCGTTAGGGGAGATGGATGCAGAATCTGAGAAAGAAAAGGTTCCCGAACCTCATACTGGCGTTGTTGGTGTGACTGCAAGTGTTGATGAGGCGGCTGGGGAGATGAATGAACAATCTGAGAGAGGTTCCCGAATCTCAGATTGTTATGTACCAGCCTGAATTACTTCATGAAGTTTCACCGGAAATGAAAAAAAAAATATCCCGCAAAGGTCGTGCAGTCTCGTACATTATTGTATTTGATTCAGGATCTAGTAGTGGTGTTGTTTCAATGAAAGAAAAAAAAATTATGCCTCTAAGTATCTTTTTCAAAACAAAATCGGAACTGGCATTAACAACTCTTTGTTGAATGTATTTGATGTGTGGGTCAAAGAAGGGAAGTCCAGAAAAAAATATGTTTTCAACTTCTGACTTTTGTTCAGTTTTATATTTTAATATATTATCATTTATAACATTATTTTATATCAAATCAGTGTATCTATTTTGTGTATATTTGTAACATTCACCACCATAGATTGGTACTTCGACGAGAAAATTAATGAGTTGTGGCAGGCGTATATTGATACAGGAGGAGATAGTGAAGTGTGCAATCTGAAGCGTGTCATTGTTGAGTACATTCAGAGGTATGTCTTGGATGCCAATGTTCCATGGAACACTGTGGAGCACGTATTAATGCCAATTAACATTGCGAAATAATGGCATTGGATAATGGTTGTAATATCCTTCAAGGATAGGTGCATTTATGTGTATGACTCTATGCGCGATGGAGCTGCTTATCAAGCAAAAGTTTATAACGTATGCGCGAGTATTATGTGTTGCTACTTCATTTTTGCGTGCACACACATTTCTATTTAAACAAAAAGGATATCAGTTGGCGCACTAGTGTCCACAAATCAAAGGACCTAATTAATCCATTTGATGTAAAACCGGTTGAAGGACTACCTCAACAAGCAGAAGCGTATGAATTTCTTTATACACAATCTGCTTTTTTATATTCTACAGTTTGATAATTGTTTCTATTTTCATTTTTTTAGTGATTGTGGTGTATTTGTGACATCATTTTCTGAGTATTTCATTGAGGGCATGAAGCCTCCTAAAATATTCAATGCATATGCACATCGGCGCATGTTTGGTGCTCTCTTGTGGGATTATGCTAGAAAGAAGAATGAACTGAACGCGCATAGTGATGAAGTAGTTACCTTTGTCATTATTGCAGGACGAACTCAATAATTTCATTTTGTATTGTGTTCTGTTATGTTGTCATTGTTGTAAGATGGGTCAGATTTGTTTGTGTTTGAATTTTATGAATACTTTTAAGATTTGTATGGCAAATGAGATGTCTACTCTGTTATAAAGGTATAATGAGTTATAGTGCAGTATCGGAGTACTGAAGTTTAGTTTATTTTGGTGTTTTCTCCCTTGATTTTTGTGTTGTGAATTCCAGATATGAAAAATATACTGTAGTTATGATACTTTGTTTCTTCCAGGTACATACATGATACATAGATGATACAGTTATTTTGGGTTGCTGCATGGTTAGTTTCTTCACAACGAGTTCTAGAGTTTGTTTGGTTTTCAAATTGTTTACCTTGAAAATGGTAATTACAATTAAATTTGATTTGTGGTTCTAAAAATACGTGATTTATTTTAATACTTGTTTTTAGGCAATAGATGTTAAGTGTGAGTTGAGGAAATAAGACAAGAGTCAAAGAGCGCGAAAATACACAAACCAAAATGTCCTGAGTCGGGGTTTCGAGCTGGCCGAAGTGGGACCTCGAGGTCGGGGCTCGGTGTTAGAAGCAAATGATCGATGGAGGTATAACAGTGCTAAGGACCTCGAAGGCGGCTATTTATGATCAATGATGAGTAATAAATGAAGAACAATAAACGAAACACAATAAATGTAAGTAATAAATCAAAGGAATTAACAGTGGAGAATGTTTAAGTTAGAGAGCAGAGAATATTCTTGTATTCAATATCATGTGTGCAATAAATGAAAAGGGTCCCCTTTATATAGGAAGGGGGAATCCCAACATAGTACATAAATATTTATTACAAAGATATGCAGCTGGTACAACTATTTAATGCCACGGTACGAACTTGTACTATTCTTGCAAACCTAGTCAACTCTAACCACGTGCCTTTCGGGAGTTTCCCACTCGTTCATGATAGCCACCGATTTATACTGCCCCGAGGTCGAGCATAGGGTACCCTCGGGGTTGAATCTTGAGTTGTGCCTCGAGCCTTCTTAAGGCGGTCAGTGGAAAGACATAATAATGATAAAATCGCTCTCTCTGATTTTAGCCGTATACAGATAGTCCCCACGTTTCTTAGAGTGAAATGATAAGAAACGGTCTTGAACTCTTGCCTCATCGATACTTCGAGCATGACGTCAGCCTCGTCATAGCATTAAATGATGTGACTCAAAGGCTGCGTAGAGGTCGCCGTCAGCACGACTATGAAGAAGCCCACGAACCGTTTGGTTCGACTTTTCAGCTTCTCAAACCTTGCCCAAATGGCTTCTATAAATACCTCAAGTGTTTGTCATTCATACTTTTACAGCATCCTCAAGTCTTTAGAGCTGAGTTCATCATCTTCTGCATTCATCTTATTTCTGTGCTTGCTTCTTCATCTCTTTTCTTAGAGACTTTGTTATAGTTATGGCAAAAACTTCTAAAATGGTACCCCAGAAAAATGGGCACCACTTCTTCTTCACGCCCGACCAAGGACAAGCCAAAAACACCTCCAAGTATCGAGTAATGTATTTTAGGCCCCTTCGATACGATCTCTGACTTTACCATCGATAGACCTCTTTCTATACCGGGTTGATTGATAACTAGGGATTCGTACCTATTATTTACTCTCGTTTTCTTAAGTTTTGAGACGAAATTGCATTAAGATACTCCCAAAATTTGATGCAAGTTGTTTAAATTGCAAGAATTGAGTTGAATTGGAGATATTGACTTAAAATGACTCAAAGAGGAGCAAAACTTGCATTATCCCAGAACCCAGCAGAAGCGCTGGGAGCGCCAATATTCCGCTGCAGCAGTTGTCACTTCGCTGCAGCGGAATTCCATACGCTCCCCCGTTGCAAAACTTCAGAGAGCATGTTTTCAAGCCAAGTTGAGCCGTTGTCCACGCTACAATTTCGCTGCAGCGTTCAAAAATACGCTGGGAGTGGTTTCCCAAGATCAGAGTCAGCAATTTGGGGTTTTCACATTAACGCGGTCAACGGTATTATTCCGTTGTCGCGCTTTCAGGGACCGCTGCAGCACTGCATTATTTCGCTGGGAGCTTAATGGAGTTCCAGAGAGTGTTCAAGTCCAGAAACACTTCGGCGGTCATTATTTCGCTGCAGCGGAAGCCAATCCGCTGGAGCGCTCAGAATTCCGCTGGGAGCAAAATCTCCTTAGGGACAATTTTGTCCAGTATTTTCAGCCTAGTATAAATACATCTCTTTCTCATTTTTAGGGTATCGGACGTAAAAGTGAGCTCGTGAATAGTGTTTGTATTCCGTTTTGAGTAATTTTAGCTTAGATTCTTCAATACTTCTTAGATTTTCTTCTTGTAATCAACATTTATGGGTTTAATTTCATCATCTATATTAGTTTCTTCTTTAGAAATGATTAGCTAGACCCTTAAACTAGGGTTGTGACCCAACCCTGGTGTGGGTAACTAACGGGTCTTCTATTTAGGATGAATTTGTGATTGGGTGTTTCATTTTTACTCTATTTCATGCTTAATTCTCAGAATTAGTGGTTGCAAACACTATTTCATGCCTTCATGACTAGGGTTATTCTTGAGAGAGATGACCCGAGTCTAGGTAAATAGGCTAACAAGGTATTGGGGTGAACTCAAGAGATTGATAGCCCCAATAAAAGGGTGGATACTAGAGATAGTTACACCCGACTTGAGCCATTTCATTTGATTTGTTGAAACACCCAATTAGGCTTGGGGAATCCAACTCGGGCAAAGTCACCCAAATTACCAAGAGGTATTGGGTGAGTAATTTAGTATGAGGTTAAGTCATTCGCCCATAATTCACAAGTTCATCCTCGATTTTAGACCTAGTAGTCACTCGCCTAGGAGTATGTTGCAACCCTAGTGCCTTTAATCACTTGAGAAAAATCCACAAAAAGATTGTACTTAGCTAGATAATAGTTCTTTTTAGACTTAAACTTTAGTATAGTCAAAAAAACACTTATGTTGAGAAGTGCAATTAAGAACATGAAACACCACAAAGTCAAGTAGAAACTCGACTCCCATTTACATAACTCCCTGTGGATATCGATCCCGACCCAATCGGGTAAAAGCTGCTTCGACTCCTCCTTGCTACTTATTAGTGGTATAGGTGGGCGACGATCACTTTTTGGCGCCGTTGTCGGGGAGTTATAATGGTGTTGACTATCTATTTGATTAGTGGTGTAGATTGTTTTTCTTTCCTTATTTTTGTTAACTTGTGTGTTTCAATCAATACAGGTACTTATGGTTGATCCTCTGGCAAACATTATACCGGGGGAGGAGTTTGATGATAACGGGGAATATGAGTTACATCAAATTCCTCCACCTCAATGACGGGGCTGACAGGCCAACCCCAATGATAATATTCTAGACCCTCCCCCGCCTCCTCCTAGAGTTGCTCCTAGGGTGCTTCCGAACGAGGGGTATGCCAGTGCAATTGTCCCACCCAGAATCCGGGCGGGCAACTTTCAAATCACTAATGTCATGTTGACACTCTTGGAGCAGCGAGGGTATTTCACGGGAGATCCTCATCAAAATGCCTACAAGCACTTAAAAGGATTTGTGGACACATGTTGGGGGAGCAAGAAAACCAATGTATCAGAGGATGCCTTGAGGCTTAGATTATTTCCTTTCTCTCACCAAGGGAAGGCCCTCGATTGGCTTGAATGACTCCCCAATCATTCTATCTCTACATAGGATGAATTGGCGGATAAGTTCATTGCCAAGTTTTTCTCTCCCGGACACATGGCGGCTTTGAGAGATGAGATATTGGTATTCAAGCAAGAACCGAATGAGCCCCTTCACGAGATTTGGGAACGCTACAGAACTATTGTCAAAGACTGCCCAAACAATGACATGACCGAGGCCATGATATAACAGACTTTCTACCGAGGCATCAATACTACCAACCAGTGTGTGGTCAACCAACTCGCTGGGGGAAACTTTATGAAGCTATCTTACAATGAGGCATGCGACATCTTGGATAAAATGGTTGACACTTCGTCAGCATGGCAGAGTCGGGAAAATGTGCCCCAGGGTGATCCAAGTGTGATAAATCTCCACAAAGAGATACAAGACCATAGGCAAGCTATTGCCGAGCTTACCACCACCATGAATCAACTTGCTAAGGCGCAACTTCAACAAATAAAAGGTCCAAAGCAAGTGCATGCTATGGAGGGGGTAAATCTTTTGGTTAACAAGAGAAGGCCTCATGGAAATCAAATGCAAAACAACAGCGACCAATGCGGCCAAGGAGTGAGCGGGTACAATCAAGAGGATTCCTATGATGAGAAAAATGAAGATGTAATGTATGCCAACAAAAGGGCAAAGGAACAATCAAGGGAACAATCAAGGGAACAACCAAAATTGGAACAATCAAAGGCAAGGTAATTGGAACAACAATAATAACTCAAGCAATTGGGGGAACAACAATCAACAATGGGGAGGCAACAACAACAATTGGAGCGGGAACAACAATAGCAATTGGGGTGGAAATGGAAATCAAGGGTTGGGCTTTCAAAGGCCCCCGATGTATCAACAACCCAACAACACCCCCATATCAATCACAAGGTCAAGGTTCCTCAAGCAATGACATGGGTCGGATCGAGCAAATGTTCAAACAATTGATAGAACGTAATGCGGATTCGGATGCTCAAATTGCCTCCCATACTACCTCCATCTGAAATATTGAAGTCTAAATGGGAAAAATCTCACAAAAATTGAACACACGCCCGAAAGGGGCACTACCTAGTGACACGGTGGTGAACCCTAAGGGTGGGAACAACAACAACAATACCGGCCATGCAATAGCGGTGACCACAAGGAGTGGTCGAGGTGTTGAGGCTAGTTCTTCAAAGCAAAAGAGGGTTGTTAGTGATGATGATGACTTGCAACATGTGGAGGTTCCTATTGAGGTTGAAAATGTGGTTGAAGAGCCGATGAACAATGAAGTGAGGATTGACATAAATGATAATGAGGAGGAAACACAAAATGACGTGAACTCGTCTAGGGAACACGTAATTGACATGCCCGATCCAGTTGTGCCAAAAGTCAAGGCCCCATTGCCTAGACCTCCTCCTCCCTATCCTCAAAGGTTGGCTAAGCAAAATACGGAGAATCAGTTCAAGAAGTTTATAGATATGATGAAGATCTTGTCCATCAACGTACCATTAGTTGAGGCTCTTGAACAAATTCCCGGGTACGCCAAGTTTATGAAAGATTTGGTCACAAAGAAGAGATTAATGGAGTGCGAGACAATCAAGATGACCCTCCAAGTGAGTGCTATTATGCACTCAATGGCACCCAAACTATCTCGGAGCATTCACTATTCCTTGCACTATTGGTAGTGCGGATTTTGCCAAGGCATTGTGTCACTTGGGTGCTAGTATCAATTTGATGCCTTACTCCGTTTTTAAAAACCTTGGGAATTGGTCAACCTAGAGCAACTTCTATGCGACTTCAAATGGAGGACCGCACTATGAAGAGACCTTTGGGAATCATTGATGATGTTTTGGTACGGGTTGACAAGTTCATCTTACCCGCGGATTTTGTGATATTGGATTGTGAGGTCGATTATGAAGTGCCAATCATCTTGGGAAGACCTTTCCTTACAACGGGGAAGGCCTTGATAGATGTGGAGGTCGGTGAGCTCACCTTCCGGGTGGGCGATGAAAAGGTCATTTTCCACGTTTGTAAATCAATGAACCAACCCAATAGCACGGAGGTGTGTTCTTTTGTGGACCTTGTGACCGAGGTCATAATTGATGAAACAAGCTCAATGATAAATATTGAAGACCCCGTGAAGCAGTTTTATTGAATCATGATGATGTTGTAGTGGATGGCTTGCTCGAGTGTGCCAATGCATTGCAAGGCATGGGTTCTTACTTATGGTCCTCGCAAGCTATCTTTGGACTTGGAAAATCGAAAATCTCCTCCGACAAATCCCTCAATAGAGGAGCCACCTACCTTGGAGTTGAAGCCCCTTCCACCATACCTCAGGTATGAATTTTTAGGTCCTTCTCGTACTTACATGTTATACTTTCTTCTTGCCTAACCCAATTGCAGGTAGATTCTACACTTGAAGTTCTCCAAAGGAGAAAGAAGGCCATAGGTTAGACTCTTGCTGATATTCGGGGCATAAGCCCCGCCTTCTGTATGCACAAAATAATTCTTGAAGATGGTGCAAAGCCCTCCGTAGAAGACCAACGGAGGTTGAATGAGGCAATGCAGGAGGTGGTCAAAAAGGAGATAATCAAGTGGCTCGATGCTAGGATCATCTACCCAATATCTGATAGTGCTTGGACTTCTCCAGTCCAATGTGTTCCTAAAAAGAGTGGCATGACAGTGGTGCAGAATGACAAGAATGAGCTTATTCCCACTCGGACCGTGACTGGTTGGAGGGTTTGTATGGATTACCGCAAATTAAACAAGGTGACCCGAAAGGATCACTTCCCTTTGCCATTCTTAGACCATATGCTCGACAGACTTGCTGGGAGAGATTTCTATTGTTTCTTGGACGGGTATTCAGGCTACAATCAAATCTTGATATCTCCAGCAGATAAGGAAAAGACAACCTTCACCTGTCCCTACGGGAAATTTGCTTTTTCAAGGATGTCATTCGGTTTGTGCAATGCACCCGCCACATTCCAACGGTGCATGATGGCAATTTTCACTGATATGGCTGAAGATTTTTTGGAGGTGTTCATGGATGACTTCAGCATGGTAAGGAACGCATTTGAGGAGTGTTTGCAAAATCTTGATAAAGTTCTCGCCCAGTGTGAAGAAACCAACCTTGTATTGAATTCGGAAAAATGCCATTTCATGGTCGAGGAGGGCATAGTCCTCGGTCACAAAATCTCAAGAGATGGCATTGAAGTAGATAAAGCCAAGATCGAGGTTATTTCCAAGTTGCCTCCTCCAACTTCGGTGAAGGGAGTCCGTAGTTTCCTTGGGCATGCGTGATTTTACCGGAGATTCATTAAAAAAAATTCTAAGGTGGTAAATCCCCTATGCAAGATATTGGATAAAGATACCAAGTTCGTGTTCAATGAGGAATGTATGCAAGATTTTGAGTTGTTGAAGCATAAGTTGACTACCACACCAATAATCATCGCACCAAATTGGAGCTCTCCTTTTGAGCTCATGTGTGATTCAAGTGACGTAGCGGTGGGTGCGGTCTTGGTCCAACGGGTGAACAAAATCTTTCACCCCGTTAATTATGCAAGCAAAACCATGAATTCTGCCCAAGTCAACTATACCGTCACAGAAAAGGAGCTCTTGGCTATTGTGTTTGCTATGGAAAAATTTAGGCCTTACCTCATGGGCGCCAAGGTGATTGTGCACACCGATCATGCGATGCTCCGGTACTTAATGACAAAGAAGGATTCAAAATCTAGGCTTAAGAGGTGGATCTTATTGCTCCAATATTTTGATCTAGAAATTGTTGATAGAAAAGGGAGCGAAAATCAAGTGGCCGATCACCTATCCCAGTTGGAAGAGCAAGGAAGGCCAAATGATGGCCTTGAAATCAATGATACCTTCCCGGATGAGAAGCTTCTCTCAGTCTCTATGCAAGACATGCCATAGTTTGCGGACATTGCCAATTTTCTTGTTACTAGTGTTGTCCCGTTTGAGCTCTCTTCTAACCAAAGGAAGAAGCTTAGACGGGACAGCTTGGATTACTATTGGGATGAGCCGTATTTGTTCAAAATATGCAATGATGGAGTCATTCGGCGTTGTGTTCCCGAGAAGAGCAAATGTTCATTCTTGATTCTTGCCACTCTTCGCCCTACAGTGGTCATCATGGTGGGGAAAGGACAACTTCAAAAGTTCTATGTTGCGGATTTTATTGGCCTACTTTGTACAAAGATGTAAGTGACTTGGTAAAGAGGCGTGACGAATGTCAAAGAGCAGGCGATATATCAAAGAAGGATGAAATTCCCCTCACAATGATCCTTGAGGTTGATATATTTGATGTGTGGGGCATTGACTTTATGGGTCCATTTGTCAGCTCGTGTGGTAATACCTACATTCTCGTGGTTGTGGATTATGTTTCAAAATGGGTTGAGGACGTGGCTTTTCCCAATAATGAAGCCCAGAATGTGGTTGATTTTCTCAAGAAAAATAATTTCACACGATTTAGGACCCCTCAGGCTATCATAAGTGATGGGGGATCTCATTTTTGCAATCGGGCTTTTGATTCATTGCTTGCCAAATATGGGGTAAATCACAAAGCGTCCACTCCCTACCATCCTCAATCCAGTGGGCAAGTTGAAGTCTCTAACCGGGAAATCAAGAACATTTTGTCCAAGACCGTGAATGCAAATAGGACCGATTGGTCTAAAAATCTTGATGATGCACTTTGGGCATATAGGAAGGCCTTCAAGACCCCGATTGGTATGTCACCATACCGGTTGGTGTATGGCAAGGCATGTCACCTACCGGTTGAGTTGGAGCATAATGCACTTTGGGCTTTGAATAAGTTGAACTTGGATTGGTACAGCGCTGCAAATCTTCTTGTTGATCACCTTAATGAGCTTGATGAGTTTAGATTCCATGCATATGCAAGCTCTTCTTTGTACAAGGAGAAAATGAAGTATTTGCACGACAAGTATGCTAAGGACCGGGAGTTCAAAGTGGGAGACTTGGTGTTACTCTTCAACTCAAGGATTCGTCTCTTCCCAAGCAAACTCAAGTCAAACTGGAGTGGTCCATTCGAGGTGGTGTTGGTTACACCATTTGGTGCCCTTGATCTAAAAAACAAGAATGGTGAAATTTTTCGTGTGAATGGGCATCGGGTCAAGAAATACTTAGGGAAATTTGAGGATAGCCACGTGGTGGCTTTGTTGAAATTTACTTGATCATGGTAACATGTGTCGTGCCGCGACGTTAAATCAGGCGCTTCTTGGGAGGCAACCCAAGCGTTTTTCTTTTCTTTCTTTTTGTTTCATCTTGTTAGAGTAGATTTTTGTGAACTAACCTGTTTGTGAAGTTGGTGCAGGATTTGGTGGATGAAGTGCAGGAAACAAAGTCTAGAAAAATTGGGTTAGCTAGTAAATTTCGTTGCAACAGTCAGTATTCCGCGGTCAGCGGTCACACAACCGCTCCAGTGAAAATTGTCCGCTGACGCGGTGAAACTAAGGCCCAAATGCAACCTCTCTGAATCTCCTTACCGCTACAGTGAATGGAATTCCGTTGTCAGTGCTGGGATTCTGCTGCAGCGGCAAAATTTCGCTGACAGCGGTGAAGAAGTTTGCCTAGTTCTACAAGAAGATGAAAAGCGCGGTCAGCGATAAAATTCCGTTGCCGCGCTAGGTAAGTCTGTGGGGTCCTAGATTTTAAGTATAAATACTGAGGGACCCCCTTCTTTTACCCTTTTCACTCAGTTTCACCTCAGACCACTGTTACTACTGCTCCTCACTTCACTGTGCATCCAAGGCCCATTTTTCTCACATTTTAGCATCCTACATCTTCATCTATCAGTGGTATGTTCTCATTAATTGATTTTAGTTGAAATTTTTTTTCTAGTTTTTGTGTGTTTTTCTTCTTTTCTTGTTAAATTAGAATTATTGGAGCCCTAATTCTTAAGCATGATTCACCAATGTGTTATAACTTGTGGGGTAGTGATTTCTTGTTGCCTAAGGGGATGTAGGATTCTTATTACCTGTGTTTCATGTCAAATTTTTCAACAATTGGTAAAACCCTAGTTTTGTTATACTGTCAGTAAGCCTAATTGTTGAAATCCGATGTAGCGGTCCAAAAATCCACTGACAACGGAGTCATTTTAACTTAGACTTTTGAACTACAAAGTTCCGCTGCAACGGTTAAAAATCCGCTGACAGCGGTGAGGGTTCCGCTGCAGCGGACCACCTTTTCGCTGGCAGCGGTGAGGAACTCCTGAGAGTAGGGGCAGTTTGATTCCCCTTCTTCTGGTGCAGCGGCCAGAAATCCGATGACAGCGATGGCATTTCGCTGCAACGTTTAATTTTTTGCAAGGCACGGTT
The DNA here is from genome assembly GCA_005239495.1 of Nicotiana undulata. Classification (NCBI taxonomy): domain Eukaryota; kingdom Viridiplantae; phylum Streptophyta; class Magnoliopsida; order Solanales; family Solanaceae; genus Nicotiana; species Nicotiana undulata. The sequence goes on along the minus strand of ML272817.1, from coordinate 38,071 downwards.
TATAGGTTTAAAAAGTTGGGTATTCTGAATCCCACACTTCTGCTGCAGCAGTCAAAAATCCGCTGATAGCGGTGGCCTTTCTGCTACAACGGTCAATTATCTACTGACAGCGGAATTCTGTGTTGCACACTATTTTATTCTCTTCACCTATTATATATGTGCTTTCATTGGGTACTTAGGTACCATGTTCTAACAACCTTTGTTGACATGTTTGCAAAAAATGGTAAGATCACGAGGAAGAGCAGACAAGCAACCCGGGAGGGGTGACTCTTCAAGGGGTCGGGGCAAGGGAAAACAACAGGCAGCCCCCTTAGGCCCGACAAAGACCATTGGGAAGAAACAAACAAGAAAAAGGCCAAGCCCTGACCAATCTGAATCTAGTGAATATGTTCCCTCCCAGGAAGCTTTGGAGGGAAACAGTGGAGCAGCCTTAGCAGAGGCATTGTCCCAACCAAGGAGTCTTGTCAACGAGCCTACCAGCTCTGACTCTTATGATGATTTGGGTCTTTCTAGTGACTCCACACCACCCCAGTATACCGGTGCAGCAACCCAGTCCACCGCCCCTGCTTCTATAAACCTTGAGAGTTCTGATGAGGCACCTGATGATGGCAGGGGTGGTGACACCTTAGTACAGACTACATGACTTCTTCGGACCAGAAATCCTTCATCATGGAGGGATCGATTTGTTTCTGAACCTGCCTACCACAAATTTAGAGAGTGGTGAACCCAAAAGTCACTGATCCCTGAGAGGCCTTTCATTATTAAGGATCTCTTACCTCACAACCCCAATGTAAGGAAGCAATTTGAAGAAAGAGCAGGGTGGGGTTTCTTCACTAGAAAATATGAGGATGCCAATGAGTACGTTGTGAAGGAGTTTTATGCTAATGTGGCCCACAAAAAAAGGGACACATATCTTACCCAGGTTCGTAACAAGAAGATCTTGTACAATGGGAGGGCATTAAATGACTATGCAGGCTTTGATAATGAATATGAGACTCTCTACAAGGAGAAAGTAGCTTTGGGAGAGCTGGCTCGTCCTTGGCTGGCTTCTGTTATTGCTATCCCAGGGACTACTCCAGCTTGGTTGACTGCAGGTTCCACCATCTACAGGAACACACTCAGCTTCGAGGCCAAGGGATGGGAAATCTTCATTTGCGGCGGATAGATCACATCCTTCATTACAGTGACATGCCCTTCTCTCGGGCCGTGATTGTTGGAGCAATTATGGATGGCATCCCGATTAATGTGGGAATATCATGGCCTGGGTGATTGACCGGATAGTGTAGAGAAATGAAGCCTCTTATCCCTTTCCTAACTTCCTCACCATGTACTTTAGGGACATGGAAGTTGAGGGAAGGGAATTTGATGTCATAATGAGGCCGAAATCAGCTTTTTCATGGTATAGTCTTAAAGGTCCGGATAACCCCAAGGCAAAAAGGGAAAGCCACCACATTTGTTGCTCCTGGTACTTCCACTGCTGCTGAGCCTTCCGTTGTTGCCGAGGGTTCCGCTACTGTTGAGAGGCCCACTATTTCTGCTATCCCGGAGTCTTGCTCGGGTCCTTCCATTGACATTCCAGTCCCAGTGCCTACATCTTCCACATACCCTCAGACTGCCTTGAGGGTGTCTCTGACTCTAGCTGGTATCACCAACTGGCTACAGGTAGCTTCTTCTAAGCTCAATAATCTCTCTACCACTGTTGCAGCCCAGTCAGCTCCACCTCCAGCTCAGATTACACTGCCTCCAACACTGGAGGACACATTGAGGAGCCTGGTTGATAACCAGAAGAAGATCATGGAGACCCTGGACAAGCATGGGAAAGAGATCCACTCTTTGGAAAAATCTGTGAAGAAAATGAAGAAGTCCCAGGATGATATGAAAAAGGTTCAGGTGGAGATGCAGACGAATAAGGTTGCTTTGAAGAAGGAGGTCGGGAAGCTCACTGTGTAGGGGGACATCCCCCTTGATTTGTTGATAGGAGAGCCAGCACCCACTGACCAGGCAGCACAGGTTCAGGAGCCAGAGCTTGCAGCAGCCCTAGTTCACAGAGAGCCATCCCGCGAACTGATGATATGGAGATTCAGCTTGAGGAGCCAGAGGGAGAGACCTCCTTACAGCCACAGGACCCTTCTCCAGCCACTACCATTATACCTTCTTCTACTACTGATCCTGACCCCATGCAGACAGAGGCATCACAGGGAGTCTTCTTTTACTCTCTCTCACATATTTTCCCTGTTTTATATTTTTGGGCATCTAACATTGAGGACAATGCTACTTCTTATTGGAGGGGGTGGCCTTTATTTGGTGATTCAGATACTTGGACATTTTTTTGGGATGTATTAACTGATGATACTATTTTTCTTGTCCGTATTTGCATTTCCGTACCTTTAGTTTGTTTTACTTTTGGTATGTATATATTCAGTTTCCCTTCTTATGTATATATTCATTCC
>ML272817.1:10655-35413 GCA_005239495.1 Nicotiana undulata | reverse complement strand
CCCCCCCCCCCCCCTTAATGTATATTCGTCTTAATCCCTTATTGTAAATATTGATTTCTACTTTTCGTTGTATATTTACTTTATAACTTCTTTTGTTTTTCTATTTATTGTTTAACTTCTTATTTCATTTAGTATCTTCCTTTTAAATTTATAGCTTCTTCTTTACTTTTTGCGTTATCAATAAGCCCCTGGTTTTCTTAAGGCCGCGGTTCTTTCCAGGGGTGGAAATTGTGCGAACCGGGTGTATCTTCCCTACGACGGATGGTGTGACGACCTTCCTAAGGGATTGAGTCTGTTTTTCGTTTTTGTTTTTGTTTTTTTTTCCTTTGTTTTGGTAGTATTGAATATATGTGACTCGAATAAGCTTCACTTGGAACCAGCATACTTACCTTTGACCTTATGGTTAGAGACCAGTTGCAAATGAGCCTAGTTCTAATTGTGACCCTTAGAGTCTTGAGTTGATTAAAACTGTCGTCAGGTGGTGCATATAACCATATGTGAGTGTTCAATCTAAACCGAGGTTATTGTGGGATCCCGACTCTATGCTCTTTAACGATCCAGAGGTTTGAGAGGTGAGGTTTGAATTGCATATCCCGAGTGTCGTGCCTAAAAGTCTAGATCTTGCCCCAAGTGTTTTTCTAGGCGAAATCTTAAGTTAGCTCGACTTGTGAAATGATCATAGGCCTTCCTTGATTCCCTGTTGAAATTAAAAGACTTTCATAGCCTACCATGACAAGATCCTTAGTCAACCCCTTTTGAGCCTGAGCCTATTTGTTCAAAAACCACATTACAAACCTCCATTCGATCTCTAATGACCCTCTCTTGGAACTCATTCTTTCCTTGAACACTCATGATGAATAATAGACAAAATCATAAGTTTGGGGGAGAGACGAGGAAATTCATAGTGATGAAAGGAATCGTCATAAAAGAAAAGGTCAATGAAAAGGTTGAAAAGCAAAACAAGCCAAAAAGAAAGCAAGGGGTTGAAAGGAATCAATAAAGCAAAGTTGAAAAGGCTTGGAATGATGAAAAAGAAAGAAAAAGGGAGAAAAGTGAGCTTCAAGTTAAAGAAAGAGCGACAATGAGTCTCTCTAAGTTCCCCGAGAAAGAGTGTATGACTCAAAGAATCAAGAAAAACATGAGCTGAAATGTGAAAAATTGGAGTGCTTAAGGAGAGATGTTCTATCGTAGTTCATCATGTCCAAATTTGATCCAAAAAGCCTCCATTACATCCCGTTAAAGCCCTATAGGATCTCAAGTTGAGTGAGCTTACATTAGTGGTGATTTGCACGAGGGGAAGCCTATGGTACTTAAAGCCGAACTTTGAGGCATTCTTTTGAGAGTGAAGAGAGCACCCCTTGTTAAGCCCAATTCCGAGAGTACATTCTATATGGTGAGATGAGCCAACGGAGAGTAGAGGAGAAAGATTTTGGGATCCACAGCGATTTAGGAGAAAGAGAGAAGCTCTTTGACGAATTGAGTTAACTCTTGAAGCCTTGGTGTCACATTAGATCTAGTGAGCTAAGAAAATCATTGCATAATTTTAATAATGCATTTGTGTCGAGGGTAATTGTTAGTCCCAATTGAAGCTTGATGAAGTCACATTTGAACAACTGAAATACTTTTTTTTCTTTTGATTACGGAGGTGGGAGTTTTCTTGTTTGCTTGAGGACAAGCAAAAACTTAAGCTTGGGGAAGTTGATAACTAGGGATTCGTACCTATTATTTACTCTCGTTTTCTTAAGTTTTTAGGCGAAATTGCATTAAGATACTCCCAAAATTTGATGCAAGTTGTGTAAATTGCAAGAATTGAGTTGAACAGGAGATATTGACTTAAAATTACTCAAAGAGGAGCAAAACTTGCATTATCCCAGAACCCAGCAGAAGCGTTGGGAGCGCCAATATTACGCTGCAGCGGTTGTCACTTCGCTGCAGCAGAATTCCATCCGCTGCCCCATTGTAAAACTTCAAAGAGCATATTTTCAGGCCAAGTTGAGCCGCTGTCCACGCTACAATTTCGCTGCAGCATTGAAAAATACGTTGGGAGCGGTTTCCCAAGATCAGAGAGTCAGCAATTTGGGGTTTGCACACTAACGCGGTCAACGGTATTATTCCACTGTCGTGCTTTCAGGGACCGCTGCAGTGCTGCATTATTCCGCTGGGAGTAGAATGGAGTTCTAGAGAGTGTTCAAGTCCAGAAACGTTGCGGCGGTCATTATTCTGCTGCAGCGAAAGCCAATCCGCTGGAGCGCTCAGAATTCCGCTGGGAGCGAAATCTCCGTAGGGGCAATTTGTTCCAGTATTTTCAGCCTAGTATAAATACATCTTTTTCTCATTTTAGGGTATCAGACGTTAGAGTGAGCTCGTGAATAGTGCTTTTATTCCGTTTTGAGTAATTTTAGCTTAGATTCTTCAATACTTCTTAGATTTTCTTCTTGTAATCAACATTTATGGGTATAATTTCATCATCTATCTTAGTTTCTTCTTTAGAAATGAGTAGCTAGACCCTCAAGCTAGGGTTGTGACCCAACCCTAGTATGGGTAACTAATGGGTCTTCTATTTTAGGATGAATTTGTGATTGGGTGTTTGATTTTTAGTCTATTTCATGCTTAATTCGCAGAATTAGTAGTTGCAAACACTATTTCATGCCTTCATGAGTAGGGTTATTCTTGAGAGAGATGACCCAAGTCTAGGTAAATAGGCTTAACAAGGTATTGGGGTGAACTCAAGAGATTTATATCCCCAATAAAAGGGTGGATACTAGAGATAGTTACACCCGACTTTAGCCATTTCATTTGATTTGTTGAAACACCCAATTGGGCTTCAAGAAGCCAATTCGGGAAAAGTCACCCAAATTACCGAGAGGTAATGGGTGAGTAATTTAGTATGAGGTTAAGTCATTTTCCCATAATTCACAAGTTCATCCTCGATTTTAGACCCCATTAGTCACTCGCCTAGGAGTATGTTGCAACCCTAGTGCCTTTAATCACTTGAAAAAAATCCATAAAAAGATTGTAGTTAGCTAGATAATAGTTCTTTTTAGACTTAAAATTTAGTATAGTCACAAAACCACTTATGTTGAGAAGTGCAATTAAGAACATGAAACACCAGTAAGTCAAGTAGAAACTCGATTCCCATTTACATAACTCCCTGTGGATATCGATACCGACCCAGTCGGGTAAAAGCTGCTTCGACCCCTCCTTGCTACTTATTAGTGGTATAGGTGGGCGACGATCACCGATGCGCGCCCATGTCTCGGTACATCAGTGTGGTAACCAAGGTGGAGAGAGTAAAAATGGACTGTCGTTGGGGGGAGGCGGTACAAATAGAAATCCTTGAAGCTTAGGAAAGCATAGTGACACATAAAGTTGGCTTCCTTAGCGTCTACACATACCCTTTTACTCTGGGTCCCGTAGAATCTTTTTCCCCACCGATAGACCTGGTGATTCTTGACTTTTGCCGCCAGTACCGAGTGACACTCGGTCAGATATATCCTTCCTTCTAGAGGATTGTGTATATGCTCCGATATTTCTCCAACCGGGTCGAGGGAATGACTTTCACCCTCGACCATTTGATAAGTGTCTCTTCCGAGGGGGTTTAATTAAGCTACGACATCGTTCTGCGAAGACGTTCTTTGCGAGCATCGATGAAGACAAATATCGGGGGTGGATGAGTTGGTTTGTTAGAGTAAGGACCTCAGACATCATTCCTGCTGATAGGATGCCATTCCCAGAGGAATGGAACATGAGGTGTAAGTATCACTACCTCGAACACATTTTATTGCTCCCTTCTTCATCTTCTGAACTGATTTCCCTTGATCATGCAGCCACCGTTTGGTTCCCCGGTGCGGTCCCGGACCTCTCGGGATGGATCAAATGTTTGGACTCTGCTTTTCCATACGGCAAGCATGCTTGGCAATATTTATCCAAGACGCGGTGGCAGGCCAAGAACCACGGTAAGCCCTCCTTGCAGTCATTGAAAAATTTCACATAAGTATTATTTGTGGCGGTAGCTTAATACATCGTGCCTGTGAAGGCCTCGGGGAGGGCGTATCGATGAGACCCCCCCTCCTGGTGAAGCAGAAACTTCAAAACCTAACAAGGGTAAGAAGAGGAAGAAGGATACATCGGCTAAGTCTCCAAAATCAAAGAAGACCAAGACCTGAAAGCCTAAGATCGATGCCACGGTCTTGACTTCGGATGTTGCTGCAAGTCTTCATGCCACAGACGAAAATGATGATGAGGATGATCGCCTTTTGGTACAAAGGGTAAGACGGAGTGCTGACGCTCCAAAAATTGTTGGGCAGAGGGCCTCCGAATCAGAGGTGGCCGATGTGGACCAACCTCAAGCAGAAGAGATCATCGAGAAAGGTTTTGGTGCAGTCCGCGAGCCTCAAATTGGACATGGTACAGTCCGTGCTGGCGAATCCTCAGCTGGCAAGTTCGGAGGGCCTGAATCTGAAATATTTCAGGGCTAAGCGGAAACTCCAATAGAGATCGATGTCATGGGCCGCTTTGATTTGGGCCCTTCATTCTCCCCAAGGGAAATAAGGGATGTGCAGAACAGGGATGCTACTGACGTGGGGGCCTCTAAGGGATAGGACGATACATTTAAAGATTACTTCATAGGCCTCAAGGAGGATACCGAACTTGATGCCCGTGGTGCCCTCGAGGAAGTTGGAAAGCTTCAAAAGTAGGTAATCTCCTTCGACATATATCTTGTACTCCGAATTTATATCCTTGTTTTTCTAACTTCTCTCCTTTATACTGCAGGTCAAGAAGTTGTACAACCATGCCTTTTATAAGCTTCTAGACGAGCTCACTTGGCGTGAGGAGGAGCTCGAGAAGCTCACCTCGGAGTTGATGCATCAAAGACTTCTTCTGCCCGAAAGGACGAGGAGCTGAATGAGCTTCGGACCAATCTAGAGGGAGTGCATCATGAGAGAACTAGCTTCACCGAGCAGGTAAGATGACACTCATAATTTTATTTTCTTATTACCATAAGTTGGTGCTTACTAACTTGATTCTTCTTTGCAGATCGAGCAAAAGAATGCCCTGGTGGGGCAACATCAAGAAGAGGCTGCAACCAAGGATGTGGAGATCCTCGAGCTGAAGAGGCAGAATGAAACCGTGGACTCGGAGAGGGGCCTTTTGAGGGGGGAATTTGACCTCGACCCAGGACCTTCTTCAGAGTGCCCAGGAGGAGGTCGCTTCACTATCTGTGGCCAAGTCTGAGGCAGATGAGCATGTTGTCTCATATAAAAGAGATGTTGTTGCTGCCAATGATAGGGCTAGGGAGATATATGAGAAGGCCGGGCTCAAACTGGCTCGGGCCATTGCCCATGCTCATTCACAAGCTAGGAGGCAGGTCCTCGAAGAATCAAGCACCAAAGGTGCTGATCTCTCTACTGAGATCGAGAAAGCCAGGGGCTTATAAGAAGAATCAGCACTTTCAACTTCTTCGAACGAAGGCTCCAGTAGCGACTCGGATAGTAGTGAGGGCGAGGAGTATACCTGACCACTATTTTTGCTTATTCTTTTCTTTCGTTTTGTTCATCGGCTCCTCGGGAGAGCTTAAAGACACATTCTGTAAATATATTTTTGTGAATGCAAAAGGATTTTTTGCTTCAAGTCTTCTATTTTTCAATGCAAAGACAATCTTTTGAATTTTGATGTCGGCTCTTTAGAGCCCATATTTGGAACAATAGAGGCCCTAGAGATTGGGCACCATCTCGGGGCTAGATCGATATGTGGATCTTGATAGCTCTTTTTAGAGCTTATACTTGTAGCAAAATAGATACTCGATATTGGGCACCATCTTGAGGCTAGATTGGTGGCTCTTTTAGGACCCATATTTGCAGTAGTAGAGATCCTCGAGATCGAGCACCATTTCGAGGCTAGGCCGATATAGATGGCTTCCTTAGAGCCCATTACAATAACAGAGATCCTCGAGATCGAGCTCTATCTCGAGGTTAGATTGATATTGATGGCTCCTTAAAGCCCATTATTGTAATAATTGAGGTCCTCGAGATTGGGCACCATCTCGAGGTTAGATTGATATTGATGGCTCCTTAGTTCCCATAATTATAGTAATAGAGATCCTCGATATCGGGCACCATCTAGAGGCTAGATCGATATTGATATCTCCTTAGAGCTTGTAATCATAGTAGTAGAGATCCTCGAGACCGGGCACCAACTCGAGGCTGGACTGATAGCTCTTTTAGAGACTATTCTTGTAGAGACAGGGAACCTTGAGATTGGGAACCATATCGAGGCTAGGTTGATATAGGACCTTGATCCCTCGAACGTTTCATGACAGCGTCATTCATATGACATGATGGTGAAGTGACCGAGGTGGTCCCACCGGTACACTTCCCCAAAAGTGGTAATGGCATGGTTAGAATTAATTGGCCTTCAAGGTAGAAGAACAGTCGTCGCTTGCTCTATATATGTATTGGCTTTCCTCCCATTTGAGGACTTTGCCATTTTGAGTTGTTATTCTTTTCATAAAGTTTTTTTCTCTCGCACCATTTCTTCCAACATTTTAGTTTAAAGTTTCTGCTTGAGTTTTCATCTCCTTCTCCTTGTGCCAAAGTTGTTATGGCTGCTATGCCAAACTCCACTCACCAAGAAGAGGAGAGTTTCGCCTCTTCTTCTTTCCCGGTCGATGTTACACCGTCGGTGTTAGGCGAACGAACCTCGGACTACTTCGTCTCGAGGAGAACTTCACGTTAGAGTGACCTCCCAATGTTCGGGGCCATCGGGAGCATGCATTCGGTTCATCCCGTCAATAGGAGAAAAACACCTCGAGTCAATGAGGAGAGACTACGGATGGGGAGAATAGGTGGTACTGCAGGTACCTTCCTTGGAAGAGGATATCATGGCTCATGTAGAGGGGTTTTTGAACGTATATACGTACCCCTTTATGTTGGTCCCTCTTGACAGATTCGTGCTCCACTGTTGTAGGAGATATCGGGTTACCCTGGCACAGGTTCACCCATCTTTTTGGAGGATAGTGCTGATGATCAGGTTCTTCGCGGAGAAAGTCGGGCTCGAGTTCACCCTTAGTCATCTCATCAGATTGTACTGGCCCTTGCATTATCCGGGCCTGATCACTCTCCAACGTCGATCCACCCATCCCCTTGTTGCCAACGATGAAGAAGATGGGGATCGAGGGTGGATGAGTCGATTTGTCCGAGTGCGGACCGCCGATATTATCCCGGTGGAGTTCCTGCCATTTCCTGAGAATTGGAATTTTACACGTAAGTGGTACACTTGTGTTTTTATCATTTTGTTCATAGTGGAGGCGGACTCCGTAATAATGTCTTCTTTCCCTTTCTGCATGGTTTCCATTCGAGGTCCCCGGCCTGGAGGATTGGACTCGAAAACTGGTAGCCTGCTCGACTTACGATGAGCGTAAGTGGAGAGACCTGTCGAAGGGTAGATGGGAGGCCAAACACCATGGTGAGTTTCATAGGATTCTTTCTTTTAGGAAAACTTTCCCTTTTATTAACTTCTTTATTGCAGGCATTGGAGAATTCTCCGAGATGAGGTTGTGTCCTCTTGGAGAGGAGGAGGGGTCGTCGGCTTCAGGGCCGAAAAATGATAATAAACGGAAGGTGTCCTCGGTGGGCGAGGAGATTCATAGTGAGGCGGGGTCTGCCTGGAGGCATAAAGGATATGAAGCCGAGCCTGTAGAACCTGAGGTCTCTAGCCTCGGGAGAGCAGTTCCTCTTTTTCCACTGTCTTCTTCCCCGGTCGAAGGTACTTCGAGGGAAAAGGCTCTTCTGTCGCCACTTTCTCCTCCCGTTGAAGGTACTTCGAGGGGTGTTCAGGGCCAAGGGCCTCTTGATGGGAGCGGAGTGCCTAATGATCATGTTCCCTCTCGGGATGGTTCAACTGGGGCCGAAGAGGCCAGACCAAGAGATGCTCGCTCGGCCCTCGAGGAGGCTCAGCGGTTCTGCTCTTCAGTAAGCTTCGATGATCTTTGTGGTCTTATTAGCTCCGTTCTCATTTTCTAACTGAAGCTTCTTTTTCATAGGCTTTTGACAAGCTCAAGTACGAATTGCTTCGCTGCGAGGCTCGATTGCGAAGAGACTTGGACGGGGAGAAATCCCTCAGGCTCCTATGTGATAAAAGATCTAAGGAGTTGATACACCTCCGCTGTGAAATGGATCGTAGCCAGAGCTACGAAGGCCGCATTGAGGGATAGGTAACCTTAGTTTTAGGGACATGTTTGTTTCTTCTCCTATCCTTAGAGATTAATATTCTGATGTTTCAGTTGTAGAGAAAGATAGAGGACCTGGAACGCCTTTGGGGTAGAGTTGGTCAGGCCGAGTATGAGTGCACTGAGCTAAGGGCTCCGATTCCCAAGTTACGGCCAAGAAGAATGCTCTGGACAAGGTTTCTTCCCTCAAGGTGCAACTGCGAAATGCTCGTGAAAATAGCTCGGTCCAGACGAGCAGGATTGCAAGGCTCGAATATGACATTTTGAATATGAAGGCCGAGGTCGTGGACGTCCGGGCTGAAGTCGAAGAGATCTGATCTAAGGCCGACAAGAAAGTGGTCGTGTATTTAAAAGATGTTGCTGATGCTCGAGCCGAGTTGAGAGGGGCTGCCGATCGGGAGAGTAGAAGCAGTGAATATGCCCGGTGCAGATCCCAAAGGGAAACCCTCGATGAGATCCACGCTAGGGGCTTTAATCTCTAGGAATAGATAGAGCAGGCCAAGGCATATAAATATGACGCCAAGTTTCTCATATCCGATTCCGAAGACAACGAGGAAGAAGCCGACTAAGCTGCAGTCCTCGAGGGGAAAATAGACTAGGCTTTTTCCTTTCTGATTTGTATAAGACTCCTTTAGGGAGAATTATAAATGTATATTTGTAATACATATATGTATAAATAGAAACCATTCGGTTTTCTCCTTTCGTGAATTTCCCTCTACTTGTGCCTGTCTTTTGAATTTTGACATTTGTCAACGATTAGCCAAATGAATTGGACTTCGAGAAAACAAACCTAAGGTTTACAAATCGGCCATGAGGCTTGTTAGGCTGGCCCATAGGCTCTTACGCATTTGCCCTTAGGCATTTTAGTTAATCATTTTGGGCTCAGTCCTCGAGTTGGGTTTCGACTCGAGCTCATCGACCCTTAGGTTTTTGAATTGGCCCTGAGGCTCTTTAAGCTGGCGCTTAGGCTCTTACGCGTTGGGTCGACACGAACTTTAGTATGGCTATATTTTCCCTCGTCAAAGATTTTTTCTGAATTTATTGTGTTCGTACGACTCTTCGACGGTTCGATAAGAACCTCGATTGTGAGTCGTTGTGTGACGATAAATGAGCACCTCAGGATTTTTCGCTCGACGGCCAAAATTTCAAAGCCTTTTTATTGTTGGAGTTGATATTATCGAAGCTCTTATGCTTATGCCGAGGGTAGCCTGATTAACCGATTCTTTTCGAAGTATTCGTGATTTTTTGGCGACGGTCGGGCGTCCCCGAGTCATGTTAGTTTGGCCGGAGCCTTATGACCGTAGTCATTGCATTTGGCCGTAGACTTTTGACTGTAGTCATTGTGTTTGGCCATAGCCTTTTGACCGTAGTCATTGTGTTTGTCCGTAGCCTTTTGACCGTAGTCATTGTGTTTGGTCATAGCCATTTAGTCCCTGAATGAGGTAGCCTCGACGTCTATATCGAGGGTATGCCTTTTTAGGGGTCTTACAAGTTCGAATATATAGCCTTGTCTTTAAAATCGGGATTATGCCTTTTGTAAGGTCTCATAATTTGGACATTCCTTACTTGAGGTCTTACAGTTTTGATATTACCTCTAGGAAGTCTTACATTATTGGTAATGCCTCATGAAGGTCTTACATTGTTTGAACATGCCCGGAGGTCTTACAGATTTGGTGTTGCCGCACGGGGGGCCTTTTGAGCTCGAGGTTTCCCGCTCGGGGTCTTATGGCCTCGAGTTTTTGATAGCTCGATGGGGTGACAGTCGACGACAATCCCCGAGACATCGAATGTTTTGGCTTTGGAGCCATTCCTTGTAAACTTGATGTTGCCTTATTGAGGGATGGTGAGCTCGAAGTATCCGGCCCTGAGGTCTTACAGTTTTGGGTTTTTGGTGCGAGTTTCCAAGTGTTCGGGAACTTCCTGGCCCTTGGGCCGTTTCTTGCGAAAATAGCAAACTTTTTTGAAAACCCAAAGCTTTGGGGGATAAAAGATACTCCTCTGATTACTTGGTACAAGTATACATTGTTTTTGCCGTCGAGGGTTTGATTATTCTATGCGGACATGGTTCGTTTGACCGTTTGGCGCGGTACATCATTTTCCTAGCGAGACCTTCTTTGACTCATTTTGACTTCTCCGAGGCAGTGATCTCCCGGGGGGATGCCCCTCAGTATTCGAGGTTGATTGAGGAGAAGCCTTGAATACTTGTTGAGTCCTTCTTAGGTAGCTTATAGATGTTGCCTCGTTAAAATCCTCGCCGATAAAACCCATTTGGGATAAAATCTGATCTAAGGGAAAAAGAGCGCAACGCATGCTTTAAAACCTAAGGTCTTCAAGCTGGAAGGTGTTTCGATTATTCTAATCGGACGCCTGCACATAAGTCAGTGTAAGATGTTAAAAAAAAGGAGACGGTTATACCTTAGCAGCGATGGCGTTCGAGCCTCGATATGATTCGACTCCTTGTTCCGGGGACATGGTACGGTCCTTTATTCATTAACTCGGGTGCAGCCGAGGATGTAGCTTGCGACTGCTACTTGGATGTTTGCTAATACTTTGGCTCTTTCGATGTAGAAGGTGTCGATGTCGGTGCCACATCGTGTACCGCGATATCTCTCTTGCTGCATGTTGCTCCCCGTACACTATTTTTATTCCCTCCTTCATTGGAAACTTCATCATTTGATGAAGGGTTGAGGGTACTGCCCTCATGCAGTGTATCCACGTCCTTCCGACCAAGGCGTTGTACCTCATGTCTCCGTCGATGACATGAAACTTGGTATTTTGGGATGTGCCGGCCATGTTGACCGGGAGGATGATCTCCTCTTTTGTTGTCTCACTCGTCGTGTTCAGCCTATTGAGGAATCGAGAGGCGGGCACAATCTGGTCGAGCAGTCCGAGTTGATCCACCACCCTCGACCTGATTATGTTTGCCGAGCTACCTGGATCCACAAGCACACGTTTAATTTGAAACGTATTCACAACAAAAGAAATTACCAATGCGTCATTGTGAGGTCGAGACAGGGTCTCGCTGTCCTCGTCGCTGAATGTGAGAGAATCCTTAGGTATGTAACCTCGAGTTCGCTTTTCCCTGGTGATGGATATTTTCGTTCGTTTGACAATGGGTTCTTGTGGGATGTCGATTCCTCCCATGATCATGTGGATGACATGTTGTGGCTCTTCTGCTTCATTTTTCTCATTCGCCTCTCTTTCCCGAAATTGATTCTCAGCTTGGTCGCTGAGGAATTCTCGGAGGTGCCCTTTGTTGATTAGTCGGGCTACTTTCTCTCGGAGTTGTCTGCAATCTTCGGCCCTATGACCGTGTGTGCTGTGAAATTCACACACCAGGTTATGGTTCCTTTGCGATGGATCTGATAGTATGGGTTTTGGCCACCTGATGTCTTTGATTTTTCCTATGGCCGATACGATGTCCGAAACATCAATGTTGAAATTGTACTCAGATAATCGGGGTGCCTCCACCGATCCTGTGTGTATGTAGAATACGGCTCTGCTCACGAGTCCTCGAGGATTCTGACCTCGATCCGCCCTACGGTCACTTCGAGGAATGTTACGCCTTGGGGCGTTTCTTCGATCTTCAGTGTATGGTTGATACCTTTCTTTATTTGGCCTTGGTTCCTTTGTTAGGGGCCTGCTAGGATACACTAAGCCCGATGAGGCTCCCAGTTGGTCGTCCTCGACCCTGATCTTGGATTGGTATCGGTTGTGGACATCCTCCCAAGTGACGACGGGATATTCAACCAAGTTCTATTTTAACTATTTTGAAGCTATCGAGCTCCGTTCATTCAAGCCTTGGGTGAAGGCCTCCACTGCCCAGTCATCGGAGACCGGTGGTAATTCCATTCGCTCTATTTGAAAGCGAGATACAAATTCCTGTAGCATCTCGTTTTCTCTTTGTTTGATTTTGAAGACGTCGGATTTCCTTGTAGCAACCTTGATGGCACCGGCATGTGCCTTGATAAAAGAATCTGCTAGCATGGCAAATGAACCTATTGAATTCGGGGTTATGTTGTGATACCACATCATGGCCCCTTTTGATAATGTTTCCCCGAATTTTTTCAATAGGACAGATTCAATCTCGTCCTCCTTCAAGTCATTTCCTTTTACAGCACAAGTGTAGGCAGTGATGTGCTCGTTGGGGTCCGAGGTCCCGTTGTATGTCGGGAGATCGGGCATTCGCAATTTCTTCGGGATCGGCTTCGGAGCCGCGCTCAATGGGAATGGCCTTTGCACGAACTTCTTTGAATCTACACCCTTCAGAATTAGGGGTGCGCTTGGGATCTGGTCGGCCCTTGAATTGTAGGTCTCCACCTTTTTGTCGTTAACTTCTATCTTCTTTTTGCCTGATTCAATCCTTTTCGTGAGGTCCTCGAGCATCTTAATAATAGCAGGGTAGGTTGCCGACCCGTTGTTGCTCAACCTCTCCAATGCTTGTTCGACTAGAGGAGCCGTTTCTGTTGTTGCTGTACTTGGAGTTTTTTTATGGCTTTGCAGCTGAGAAATTGCCAACTGTTATGCCTGCAACATTTCAAAAATGACGTGAAGGCTAACCTTTCTTTCCTCCCAAGCTGGAGTATTCTGAACCTCATGTTCATTTTCTCGGCGTGCACCTCCGTCAGTGTGGAATTTTATATCGACGTGTTTGGCATTGCGCGAGCCTACGTCCACGGGAATTGGCTCTGGTGCGTCCTCAGGGTTTCGCAGTGGTACACCAGTGCCTGAAACAGCTACACCATTTTCTCCATGGTCCTCAGAACCGTTGTTCTCATGTGCTTTCACTGAGTTAGACACTTTGACCTGAAATCAAAGATTCTTGGACAAGAAAAAGTGTGAAGAATAACTTGTGTTTTGCAGTAAACCAGCACTAAAACAACCACTATTATTTTTAGCCCCACGGTGGGTGCCAAACTGTTTACCTTGAAAATGATAATTACAATTAAATTTGATTTGTGGTTCTAAAAATACGTGATTTATTTTAATACTATTTGTTAGGCAATAGATTCTAAGTGTGAGTTGAGGAAATAAGATAAGAGTCAAAGAGAGCGAAAATACGCAAACCAAACAGTCCTGAGTCGGGGTTTCGAGTTGGCCAAGGTGGGACCTCAAAGTCGGGGCTCGGTGTTAGCAACTAATGATCAATAGAGGTCTAACATTTTTAAGGACCTCGAAGGCGGCTATTTATGATCAATGATGAGTAATAAATGAAGAACAATAAACGAAACACAATAAATGTAAGCAATAAATTAAAGGAATTAACATTGGAGAATGTTTAAGTTAGAGAGCAGAGAATGTTCTTGCATTCAATATCATGTGTGCAAGAAATGATAAGGGTCCCCTTTATATAGAAAGAGAGAATCCCAACATAGTACATAAATATTTATTACAAAGATATGCAGCTGGTACAGCTATTTAATGCCACGGTACGGACTTGTACTATTCTTGCAGACCTGGTCAACTCTAACCACGTGCCTTTCGGGAGTTTCCCGCTCGTTCATGATAGCCACCGATTTATACTTCCCCTAGGTCGAATAGGGTACCCTCGGGGTCGAACCTCGAGTTGTGCCTCGAGTCTTCTGAAGGCGGTCAGTGGAAAGCCATAATAATCATAAAATCGGTCTCTCTGATTTTAGTCGTATTCACAAATATATATTGATGAAGCCACACTCTTATTTGTAAATTTCTAAAACTATTTGCATAGTTTCTAGCTGCTACAACAGTTTTCCATTAGTTAGCTTGTTGTTACATAAATGCAGACATAAGTAAGACCCGAAACATAGAATACATAGGTGATACATAAGAGATACACAGATAATACAAATATGATATATAGCTGATACAACTTCTGTTTTAATCAAACATATATATAATTTAAGAGATACACTTGCAACACGATTTTAAATGATAGATCAAATATTTATTTATATCTAAAATTCAAATGACATTCTGCATTGATACAGTTCTTGATATATTAGATTCTTCTAAATCTATATGATATTCAGTAAAGTAAATTAACAAGTAATTCTAAGTTTGACATATTTCATCCTCTCTTTGGATTATTTCCACAAGTTTTCCTGTTGTGACCTTCTTTTCCATACTGTCCCCATGAAATCGACCTTTCTCGTTCTCTTTCATATACTGGCTTGCACCTCCTCTTTCTTGGCCTTCCTATTGATTTAGTCAAGTCTGGTGGCAAGACTTTTTCATCTAGAGCTTCTACCGGAATTTTTCATGTGCTTTTATCAGGAATCGGATAAAATAGAATTTCATAGGTCTTCAATAGGTACTTTCAGTTGTAGTACACCGAGTACTCATTGTGATCAATGGATTTTTATTTTAATATTTCTCAAGGATTTGCACATGGAAACTCATCCAACTAAAACCTTCTACAGCTGCATGTTCGATCTTTTAGGAATAACATTCTCTCTTACCCTTGTCAAGTACTGAATATAACTAACTTGTCAACGGGGCCACCTACAAAATTTATCAACTACCGTTAGTGGTGACAAAGCAGATGCCCTCAAAATACATATATTGGAGAGCCTACAAGATTCAAAAGAGCTTAATATCATGTCAAACCAACCAATCTTCTAACAGTGGTAGGCATAAATGCTACATTAAATGAAAGCCTTATATACATATTGGTAGTCACCTAAAAGTTGAACAATTTGCTTAAGTAATGACTAATTTTCGCATGACCCAGAAGAAAAAGAGAATGGAGGTAGACCAATCAGCTTTGAAAAGAAATAGAAAATCTGAAACCTCGGATAATAGAGATATGACCCTCCATTACTTGAATACTATAATATTGCTTTTGTGCAAACAATGAATATTAGAAAACGTTAGATTTAATCAATTTGGTCTCCCTGTTTCGTGCAGGTGGACACTGGTTTAACAGAATCACATAAAGGTTCAAGATATAACAGATTCGTGAATTTGGCATGATTACATATTATATGCACATGTATGTATCTACAGATTCTAGTTGTACCTTCATCCGATGTAACAGTTCGAGATTGTCTATCAGCATTGTATCATTTTTTTCAAGATAAGTAAATGACTCTATTGCATTCTTTTGGTTTGTAATGTTCCATCGTCCGATCAATTGCCTTATGTACTCCAGCAAAGGTGGTACTAGGGAGTTCCCTAGCAGCCTTGAGTGGTGCATTGATCGACTTCGCAATGTTTGAAGTCATTGTCAATGTTCTATTGACAGTGAAATGTGCTTATGACCATCTTTTATACCCAACGTTGATTATGTAATCTTTGACCCTCTTATATATTATCTCTATCTCTGCCATCTAGTAATCAAACTTCTCAACTGTGTATGCTTTGGCCATAGCAAATAATATATCTTTGAGCTGCAAATGATTCTTCTTGTAATTTTTCTTTACATTATTCTATAGACGTCATATGCAGATACGGTGAGGTACTTGTGGATACAATGTTGTCGCTGCATTTTTAATATTTTTGTGTCTGTCCATAACTATGCACATTTCCTCCCTTTCCCATGTGCATCCTTGAACCTCGCGAAAAACCACTCCCAAAAAGCATCATTCTCTGAATCTACTATGGCATATGCAAGTGGTAAGATACTACCTAATAAATTGAATCATATAAACATACATGAGTATATACATGAATAATATATATATTCTTACATTATTATTCTTATTTTTACCTACTTGATCTTGTGTGGATGTTATCAATAATGTTCATATGTATGTCCATTTATGAAAGGTCGCATTTACAATAACAACTGATTTGCAATATTATCATCCTTTTATAGATGGATATAGTGCAACAAAAGCATACATGAACATGTCGTTATCTGTTTTTTTCAAACTTACCACCGATATAGGATTTGTAAGAACCAGCATATAAAAGTAGCTTGGCAATTTTTCATATGATTCGCTCGGATTTCCTCTGAGTATTTGAGCTGCATATTCCTTCGATCTCCATGCTTGAATATATTTTATTTGAAGACTATACTGCTTGTGCATGTCTCCAATTATGTCATTAGGTGTGTATATTATTTTTGGGTCTTTATACTAGTCTATTAGAAGACTGCTGATAAGTTTTGCAGTAACTTGGCGTTGTACATAAGATCTGTCTTTCAGCAGGCATGAGTGCAGTTTATTGAAATGTCTGACCTTGAAAAGTTTTGTTGTTTTTAGGTTGGAAGACTTAAAACATCAATCGCAGTTGTTATGGCAGTACTTATGATAAGGATATAAAAAATTTCATCAATAAACAGAGCGACATGAAATACAATGGTTATAGTGATATACACTGCCATCCACCATACGATATGAAAAAATACAACGACTATACAAAACTACACGGTGACAACCACAATTTAAAAGTGTACAACAACAAACTTACAAGCAACAACTTTTCTGCATAACTATGCTTCTAATATCAACTATGATCTACACTGAGATACATAATTATATATTAAATATTTTGATACCTGCTTTCACTTGATCTATGCACCTTAAATTAGAATTTTTCCTTTACCGCCAAGTGCTTCGTGACTTTGACTTATAAATTTGATCTTCTTCTACATTCATGTGTTGAGGGTAAGTTATTATTGTATTTTCATTATATTTTCTGTATCCTGTCAGTCTTCTACATCCCCAAACTGAACCATATTAATGGTATCTTCATTGTGTCTCTCCTGTATAACTGAGCTTTGTGCACATTCTGACAAATCACAGCAGAATTTGAATTGTAGAAGATCATTTTCATATCCTTGTCACTCGATGTTATACAAAGGGGATACATTATAAATTTCGAGTTTTTTTCAGCTCAAGATATACACATACACCAATATTATTGAGTATCACTATTGGTGTAGAATCGTTTTGGACAGTGTATTTGATTTCAATAACATTCAATGAAGTAACTATCATAAGTTGTTTCAAAATTACGTCTACAGAATCTTCGAAACTTATATTTGGAGTAACTATTACAACACCGGCATTGTAATCCACAAAATTGTTGTCAACATTCCATCGGCCACCATATTGAATAAAAATTGGTAAATTTGTCATTGAAGTAGCTGAAATTAGAAAATTCACTAATTCCTTGATTGATTTTGATTGTAGTTCGTAGTTCTTTCATCAAAGTTGTATCTACAGAGAAATCATGAAAGGGGGTTGTTGCTTCTATAGTGAAATTGATCGATTTTTGAGTGAAATTTGGAGCTCACTTTGAGATTTTTCTGGGAGAGAAGGCCGTGATTTACAGAATATAGGTCTCTATGAAATTGATACGTTTAAAAAACAGGGAAGGAAAAATCTTTAGCATGATTCTCGGATGGAAGAATCCTTCTTTGCGTGTATCTCTAATTTTCGGCTACTTTTGATAAGTGTCTAATTTTGAGCTAGAGGATGGTAAGTTTGAGTTTAAATTGGACACTTTTGTACTTTTCCAATGCTAATTGGGCCTTGCACCAGCCCCGGATCAATCATATATGTGCATTCAAGTAGGTGCTTGGAGTGGATACAGAAAAACAAGGGTATTTGGAATTGAAGTCAAATAAAATGGTAAGTTAAACTATTGAAAGTTGTGTTGAGACGCAAACTTCACTGGGTACAAAAGTTAAACATATTTTTTTTTATTAACAACATTAGGGTTGGAGAAAGGAAAGAGGACGAAAATGCTACACTACACCGATTTGATCCTTTCACCTCAACTATGGAAGGCATGGATACCTCACACACCTTATTCTACACTCGGTTATTCTCCGGGCAAACATCGTAAAAATAGCACGGGCTAGCCAGTTTTCAAATTAGTCATTTAAAAAAAATTAGCGTTTAAAAAATAGCCATCATTTTGCTACAACATAGAAAATTCTAGCATAATATACTGGAGATCGGTGCACCTGCGTATGAACTTCTACCATATTATGTTAGTACTCCAACACGGAAAAAATTCCAGCATAATATATTGAAGATTGGAGCATATGAGTATGAACTTCCAGTATATTATGCTGGACCGGTATATTATACTGAAATTCTAGTATATTATGCTGGAGTATTTTTCAGATTTTGAACAGCATTTTAGTTCAGATTTAACTTTACATGAAAATGACTAAATTTTGATTACTTTTAAAATTGTAATTATTTTTGGATGATAGTAAATCTAGCTAATTTTGAATTTCTCCCGCAAACCTCATTTAATTTTTGGGATCCAAATACAGAAGGCCCGAAAAACAGTGTTCTGGGTTCCAGCAAAACCCAACCAAGAACCCCAACTGGCAAAGTGCCGAATGATATACCTATTCCAGTATAATCTCAAGCCAAATCCATGTGAATTTACTAATGCGCATTAGTGCATCCCAAGAGCCAAGAGCCAACACACATCATCTCAAACGTGACGCCCCATTTTCGTCATTTTCTAATGTTTACCCCAAAGCCATAATTAAAGCCAGAAAGGATGGACACCTCTTTGTTCTTATCTGTTTGTTTCTGCCCACAATTTTTCATACTAATCCAAACAACGAACTTTACGATAAAATATTAATTAATGGTAAGCACATAGTAATTAGTATCACTGAGTTGAATTAACCAGGGCTCAATTTACATTAACTGCTTGGAATATCAAAAGCTTACATATGATACATAACAGTTATAGATCCAAATCAATAGATCTAAGCATAAATGATGCAACACAATAAAAGCAAACCATAAGCTGAAAAATTAGGATAATAAAATGTTAAATTTTGAAATTGAATTATCAATTAAGTTGATTTATTAGCTTTGAAGTTCATCTTCTCATAATACCGAATCGATAGCAGAGATAGCGAGAGATTGACTTCATCTTTTCCCCATCGAGTGTTCGTAGCGGCGTATTTCAACGGCCGACTAGGCGGCGGAGGAAGGCAAGGCCAGGCGGAAGTTGGAGGAGTTGAAGACGACGACGATGGAGACGGCGACGGCTTTGAGAGTGGCCAGAGGTAAAGCGAGTAGAGCCGTCGGAAACCGCCGAGAGCTAGGACGACGGCGCGGAGCTGCTGCTGTTGGTTACGGTTGTGCTTTGTGCAGATCAGCTCCCAGAGCCGCTCATCTAGCGCCGTCAGGTTCCACTGCTTGCTAACGCAGGCTGCCGTAGCTAACGTGCGCCCGTCCACGTGTTTCAGCACTTCGTACAGCAGATTCTCATCCAACAACACCGCCTCCGCTTCCGACTCTATAATCTCCTCCATCTTCATCTTCTTCTTCAAGTCACCTTCTCCGGCGGAGGTTGTGCAGTTAGTTTCTCCGGCGTCGAATTGCCGCTTCATCGGCAACTTTTTCTCTTCCTCCGACTCTATAACTTGTTTCATCTTCTTCTTCAACTCACTGCCGCCGGCGAAATTAGCATAATCGGTTTCTCCGCCGTCGAATTGCCGCTTCATTTGATAGATCTGGATGAGGAGATCAAAGGATAAAGGAGCTGGTCTTTTATTCCCTCGATTCGGGGGGGGTGCTAGTAGGGGTGGGTGGGGTTAAAAGGGGGTAAGGGGTTGGTTAATGGTGGATTAAAGGGAAGCACATGCTATGGGGCTATAGAGATGATTATCGAAGACGACAAAGGAAGGTAATGAATGGGCATTTGGGTGGGCCGAAGAAAATGACAAGTTTGTCCATGTGATTGGTACTGTGTCCTAAGCTTGTCTTTGTCTTTTTATAAAGCTGTTTGTCTGATTCAATAACATAACAATACAACTTATTAGGCAGAGTATTTGGTCCATTCCTTTGGCTTTTCCCTCTTCGTCCAGTGGTTTCGCTATAGTTTCTGACCTTGTTCTATTTTCTATTCTGTATTCATAAATTATTTTTCCGTTATTTTCAAAAGTTAAAATTAATCTCATTCAAATTCAATTTAAGAGTTAGCTTTCACAATTTTTAATAAAAATCATTAGTTCATATGGTTTGTTAGTGTATATTACTATATTTTAAAAGTTATTTATACCTTTGAAATAATTCTAATCATGAGAGTATATGATTATATTTATCTCTTTATAAACGTCTCGCTCGATTAATATTACACTTAATTATCAATACACCAATATGGATAACAAGTGTAAATATAAATAATGTAGTAAGAAATAACTTATTGTTTTAAAAATATTAAATATTTTTAAAATAAATTTAATTTACGAAAACAACTAATAATTGAGATCACAAAAACTACAATACAAATAGTTCATAATTTTCAGAAAACGTGATACAGTTTATATAATATTTTCTGCTAAAAAGTCTAATTTGACTTTTGAAGAGTAATCAAACAAAAAATTATGGTGTGAAGATAGTATTTATTATTGCATTCTACTTTTTTATTTTGTCAGAAAATAAATTTATTCAATCAACTATAACTCTGTATAGCTGCTAACTCTTTTGGACTCTCTTGCTAGTTTCCCATATTCATCCGCTAACAATTTAAATGACAAAGAATACAAAAATTACAATAAAAAAACAAAATTGCTACAACTAGGTAGGAAACCTATAATAACAATAACATACTATTTGTCATAAATAAAATTTTATTTATGGTGAATGTTTATATTTAGAGAAGTTCTAGAGATTATTAGTTGGTGGATAAGTCACTCTTTCCCTATAAATAGAGGGTTCTATTCCATTGTAATTCATCCCAAAATTCAATAAGAATTCCCTCTCTCTCTTTCTCTGTAATATTGTTCTTGTTTTTTATTGTTTCATAACACGTTATCAGCACGAGACTCTAACCAATTGAGTAGAAGCTTTTGGATTGAGCATAATGATTGCCAATTGTTTCATGAACTTTCTTCATGATTAAATTCTGGATTTAAGGTAAGTATTTTACCTTATTTTTCTCTTTTAAATTCTTGAAATTCTATAATTTGATTTTAAATGCAAGCAAAGACAATAAACTTTGATTATAACTCTTATAGAGTTTGCAAGAAATTATAACCACCTGAAGTGGTAAAATTTCTATGTCTTGTCATGATCAAATTCATGTATGATTGTTGGCAAAGAAGTGGAAACTCATCCCATTGAATTTGCTTCATTCTTATCCCCTTAAGAGAATGTGATAACAATATATGATAAGTCTGAAAGAAGACAAAATTATTACCGTGAAGGTATCAATGGATGTGGACGTGGCAATATACGAAATTATAATCGTCATCATTGTGATAATAAGAATAATACGAATTCTCAAAATAATCTTTCACTCTGTGAAAGTAATATTTGTCATCGATTTCACATGATATTTTGTAAATCACATATAGATGATTATGGTACATTCATAATATGAATGTGACAACATCTAATTTACGAATACATATTCATTCTTCGAAGATTATGAACGTGCTAGTGGTAATGAATATACCACACTCACCTCTAGAAGGGGGTTTGAGCGAAAATAAGAAAATAATGTCATTATTATGGCATGAATGAGCATTGGTCACGTACCTATTGTACGCCAAAATATTTTGGCAATGTGATTACTAAAGGATAACAATAATGCAAGAAACAGATCTTGCATATAATTTTGACAGTGACCATAATGTATAACTTTCTCTTTAAAAGTGATATTCACCATATGGATGTTGATGAATATGTGGTAGTACCAAATTAATTGAGAGCTCTGGAAGAGCCAATTATTACTATGTTGGAGGAATACAATTGATTATCATGTCAATTTATTGTGTTGTAGTAAGTCTCAAAGAAACTTATTGAGTTTCTAAAGTATCCGCGAAAGCGGTTAGTTATATTGAGACTATAAATAAAGGAAAGATTTAATATTTTCTATTACTACAACTTGTAGCGGAGTAATATGTATGTGAAAAGTTATTCACTTTATTTTCCAGTTTGTACCACACAAATAAAAGAATACCACAATAAAGTGAATGTTTATTGATATAAAAACTCATATCATAATAAACTTGGAGTTTATTGATAATTGCACATGTCATGGTGTAAACCTGAACTTTATCAATATTGATAATTTATCCAATTGGCATAATTGGTTTAGCTATATCATTTTAAGTATGATGTGCAAAAATGAAAGAGAATTCACACGGGTAAATATTAAAGAACTAGAAAGTTCTTTACGAATTCTCTTATATTGCTTGTTCTCATTAATCAATAGACCAACTGAAATTGAGATTGAATCCCATGAATGATGGAAATAGAAACGGCGAATATGAGTCCATTCACCTGCTATGTATACTACATAAGATGCATCTATGAGATGATTACATGTGCGATTATTATTAACCCGCAACATGGTGTTTGTGAGGTAACTTGCTCAATAATTTAATTTAGAACATAATTTCCTGGTTTTCTATTCAAGACAGTTCATCTTGATAAGTTGGTTTACATCACAATTGGTTTAGCAAAATGATTTATTGAGTGCCTCCACTTAATAGCTAAGCTATTACTTATGAGAATAAAGTTATATATATCAGTTTGATATATATTATACACAAAAGTATATTACATTCTTCCCTCACAAGTGGTTCAGTGTCAAGAACCAAATAATTCCATCTTATTATTATTGATGTGCGGTGTATATTTTGATTAACACCATAATACACAAAGATGGGTTCCCGAAATTGAGGAAGAAAGTTTTTCTAACATGAGGGGGAGATGTGATAAATAGTTGAGAAAATATTACGTGAAAAGAATTATCATTTGTATATCTAGATCCTTGAATAAGATAATATGGACTTGAAGTTCATAAAAGATAATTCATCTACGATGCAAAGCATGCCAGACGCATTTGCTGACCTAAAGAAAGTAACTATATTCTCATTACAAATGCTCTTATTATGTCCTAGAAGGACAAAGTCTATGGCACGCTTAAAGCGTATAGACAAATCGGTTCAAATAAACTTCTTGATAAAGAAGATGAGCAAATGATCATAATAAAGGAGGCAAGTGATCTAGAAGATCACATGACATATCACTTCATAAAATCTCAAGAGAGGTTCAGGTACCTGCATATATTAATGAAGAGATCTCTATGGTATGTCTTTATGAAATATATATATATATATATATATATATATATATATATATATATATATATATATATGTATATATATGGCGGGCCTCCGCTTTTCTTTTCATTAATGAAACCCGCCAGTTATTATGACATCTATCATAGCGCTAAGTATAGATGAGGATCTTAAGTCTATTGAATACAAACACAAAAATATTGGCCAAATGGAAGAGGCACAATTCGAAAGAATTGGTTTCATATGAAATACATGTAATTTTGGACATGTAGTTCAAACACTCGAAAGTATAAAGTAAATGGTGTGTGTAATCACTTTCATGTATCTTATATGTCTGGCACGACATTAAAACTTGATATGCATCTAAAGTCCATTCATATGGCTTATATGACTTAACTTATATGACAATCCCTGAAGGATATTGCTTAAAGCATATAGAATTCTTGGTCATGAAGTACTACATCCTAAGTGCAATTTGTGCACATTTCTATCTTGCTATAACTATAAGCATGATAATGTGATAGCGAGGATTTTCAAGGTGCAACATATTCATTGAAGTTAATATGGATGATTTATTCATCAAATCTCTACTGACGTCAACCTTCGAGAAGCTAGTGCACAAGATTGGAATGCGAAAGCTCAAGGATGTGAATTGATGCTCTCATCAGGGGGAGTTAATACGCGTTGCACTCTTTTTCCCTTACAAGGTTTTGTCCCACTGGGTTTTCCTTGCAAGATTTTTAATGAGGCAACCAAAAGGCGTATTGTTCGATATGTGTACTCTTTTTCTTTTTCTAGAATTTTTTTCTCATCGGGTGTTATTTTAGTTAAGTTTTTAACGAGACACATTATTTGTTGAATAGACATTCAAGGGGGAGTGTCATAAATAGAATTTTATTTATGGTGAATGTTTATATTTAGAGAGGTTCTAGGGATTATTACTTGGTGACTAAGTCACTCTTTCCCTATAAATAGAAGGTTCTATTCCATTGTAATTCATTCCAAAATTCAATAAGAATTCACTCTATATCTTCTTTGCAATGTTGTTTTTGTTCTTTTATTGTTTCATAACACTATTTTTTTACCAAAAAATAATAATAATAGTATACTCAGTACATTTTCATATTGTGATTTAGGAAGAATAAAAAATATAAATTTTTTATCCTTATCTAAAAAAGTTATTTCTGATAAATCCTCTGGGCCAAGGACAACATATCTCAACATGTATGAAAACAGCTAGATAGGGAAGCTATTCAAATTATTCAACAAGTTTCTCTATTTTTAGTTCATTTGTCCTCTAGTGTGCAATTAAATGATAATTTCTCCAACTCTTTATCTTGCTCCTGGATAGCTAGTTGATCTATTATACTTTCTTTGGGTTAAACGAAGATATTATCCTCACAGTGAAAAGTTTCGCAAATCTCCCTTTTAAACACTTTTTTCCCAATAGCCCAAAATATTTAAAAAGTCACATATGAATGAATATAAACTTCCAAATAGAATTCACTTTTTTTACACACTTTTTACCCAATA